>LOJH01008047.1:0-30121 GCA_001685095.1 Ellobius talpinus | reverse complement strand
GGAGGGAGGCTAATATAACAACTTACCTGTAGTGGGGAGTTCTATTTTATTGCAGTGGTCCTGATTGCAGCAATAGGTTGTCGTAACAGCACCTGTTTTTGAAGATGGTGCACAAACAAACGGCCTGTCTCGAGGAATTAGGTCGATTTCAGCTATACACATACTGTTGTGTATAACTTTATCTGTGGTCTCTGTGACCGAGACAAAACAGAGGCCATCCGTCTCACAGGTAAAATTGTCTTTTGTACAGAGGTGGCAGAAACACTGTAATGCTGGAGAAAGAGAAAAAAATTTATTAGGAAAAAGAATCCCAAGGTTCAGTTTAAAAGTTCAACATTACAACTATTAGTATATTTTTGATCATTATAACACAATTTATGTACTACTCAAATAGCAAACATATTACTCTTAGAATGTCCAAGAATCACATAAAATAGAAGCCAAGGTAATTTAATGAAATTTCAACCTAGACTTTTACCCACCCCCATCTGCTTCCTAGAAAAGAATTATACAAAATTTCTTCTAGATAAGGCAAGAATTTGCCCTCCCATTTCAAACAAGG
This sequence comes from Ellobius talpinus, assembly GCA_001685095.1. Taxonomy (NCBI): domain Eukaryota; kingdom Metazoa; phylum Chordata; class Mammalia; order Rodentia; family Cricetidae; genus Ellobius; species Ellobius talpinus. Next base: position 29,559 of record LOJH01008047.1, on the reverse strand, counting down.
TACAGTTATACTTGTCCCTAGCCCTAAATCAGACATCCACATATACCCACCTCCCTTCCTACCCCTCACAAGTGATTGGGGAGCAATGTCTAAAAGTACTGCCACAAACTCAATACTGCCTAGAAATGCCTTTTCAGTAGATTCGTGGCAATGAATAGAAATAGATTCATATTGAGCCTCAGGTTTTCTACTTACTCTTGTGTAAATCCTAAGACATGTATCTTCTATTATGGGGCAGACTATTCCAGCCACATGGGCAAACTAGCTACATGCCCACTATACCTATTAAATCTTTGTGGATCAACTCTAGGAATGATCCCTTTATGGAAGTATCTGCAGTCGTCAACATTTTCCCATATACACACCGATATCCTCTAGTGAGATTAAGTGCTTCCCAAAGTAATACAGCTTACCAGAAATGCTTTTATTTCCTTCTCTAAGAAAACATAAGTTCTTTGAGGCCAGAGACTCATACCCATCTGAAAATTCACCACGGAGCCTTATGCCTGACAGCAGCATTCAACTGCTTTGCTGAATGAACAACACAGTAAGTGATACAATTACTCACTGCCAAGGGACAAGTCTAGTTAGGAAGAATGGTCAACAATGATGAGACCAGGGAGGTTTATCATATCTAGAAAGGGAGTAGCTAGGCAGACGGCAGGCCAGAAGAAAGCTATCTTTCTAAATGGCTAGTGTGCTGTGCAGCAAAGTTTATTTAGCAGGCCAGCATAATCCCAAGAGTAATTGTCCTTGAGTGGATGTGAGTGCTGAGCCTCTGGGATACTCTCTGATAAGAATGTTTCTCTACAAGTAAGGCTTTGGGTCACTTAGTATCAATTTGACCAGATAGTTTGCACTAACAATGTGATTCAGAGAAAAGACCTATTTCTGTTTGTTGGGATGGAGGCAGTAGGTCCTTAGCTCAGCTGCTATGCAGACCATAAACCTATAGACTGTGATAGTTAATCTAGATCAACAACCTGACTGCGTTGAGAACTACCTACGAGATTTGTAAAGCACACCTCTGAGGGCATTTCCAGGGAAGATTTGGGGTAGAGGTGTGGGGGGGCTACCCTGAATGTGGGTATTACTGTCCTATGTTCTGGAGATCTGGAAAGAGTAAAATGAGAAAAAATAGGGAGGGGGAGGGAGAGAGGGAGAGTCATTAAGGACAAAGGACAGTAATGCTCGACTTTCAGATACTTTGTCAAGCAATGAACAGTCTCACTAATACAATGGCTGGCGACTGATCCTCAGTAAAAGCCCTAGACATCAACCAAGGCTCAAGTGGGCTTTACTGGTTGGTAGCACTTTGGACATGTTGTCACATGCCACTGCCAAGAGAATGAAGAGTCCTGCTCTACTAGAAGAAGGTGTGTTGTTTGGAGACCCTGAACTAATATGATAGCTAAACTCTTAACTCAGGAACATCATGTTTTTTCTTGAACAGTTGCTTCAAAAGGTTGCTGCTGCAATCAGTACACTGTCTATTATCTTAACAGACTAACAAAGTTTTATTTTGATCATTATAAAAAATATTTTCACAGTCAATGAGACGGTTCAGTGGGGTACTTGCCACACAACCTGCTGATCTGAGCTCAATTCTCAAAACCCATATAAAAGATGGAAAGAAAAGATCAACTCCAAAAGTTGTGTTCTCCACCAGGTTTACTCCTTCATACACATAAATAGTAACAATAAACTGAAAGAATATTTTCCTTCTTTTTAGAGTTCAGTCATTTAACTTAACTCTACTCAAATATGAAGGGAATTCAAGAAAAGTAAAGAGACAACACTGTTAGAAAGAGATAATAGTATGTCGGTTTTGGCAAAGAGTTTTAGTTCCTCTCTCTGCCTAGTTAAACCCACCTCTCCTCTGCTTCTCACCCTTCAAGATCCTATTCAAAGACCCTTTCCACATGTGATCTCAAGTCCTCCCCTTCAGATAACTGGGGTCTGTTCCATGTGTTATCACACCCTCTGCACCCTTAAAGATGCAGCCAATCTGTCTATAGTTGTTAGTGTCTCTCATTACTTTAGGAGGGGCTGATTAGCTGTTTTGTTTCATTCTGGACCCTGAGGTAGTACCAGAAAATTATATTTGGTAGATGGTTTCCCATACAAGAGGTCACAAAGAAGAGAAAAGTAGCTGGGCAGTGGTGGCTCATGCCTTTAATCCCAGCACTTGGGAGACAGAGACAGGTGGATCTCCGTGAGTTCGAAGCCAGCCTGGCCTACAAAGGCTAGTTCCAGGATAGGCTTCAAAGCTACAGAGAAATCCTGTCTCGAAAAACCACACACACACACACACACACACACACACAGTCTATGAGTTACATACCCACTTTCATTCCAAAGATAATCTATCAACAATGATAAGCATTCTGGATCCCGAGTAGCCACTATCTTCAAAAGCATTACAAAGCTTTCACTACTATTTTTACAGCTGTGTGAAAAGCTCACTCAGGTCAAACGTCCTTGTGGCACACTTTACACACAGACAGCTTCACAATATGTATAGAGTAAAACCATACCAATAAAACTTACAACACAAAATGCACTGGGCAATGTAGACCTGGTAGACTCAAAAGAGCCAGTACCACAGGTGTCCTGAATCCATGAACACCCATACAAATCCCTTCTTTGTAGGAAACCTTGCAAACATTCACTTGCAGTATATATGGCTATTAATATTCAATGATACTTTCTGTTCTCACTTTAGAAAACCATTTAGGAGAGACTTCAATAATAGTATAATACTAGCCCTATCTTTCAGTAAACGAAACATCTCATTAAAACTGATATATGAGGAATGCTTGCTAGCAAGTGTTTTGGTTAGGTATGAGATCTCATTATCCTGAGATCCAACAAGCCCTGAGGTCATTAATGCTATCTTCAACATTACTGATGAAAACAGCCACTTGCAGCATTTATTATCACTGCAGTTAGAACAGTGAAACACATATAAAAATAAAATTGGACCTAAGGCCATTTTGTTTCTACAGTGAAATAGAAACATAAATTGTCATGCCAAATAATTATATTAATTTGCATTTTGCTTGATGTGGGATTCCCCTCTGTATGCGGTGAATACCACTGGTTAATAAAGAAACTGCTTTGGACCTATAGCAGGGCAGTACAGAGCTACGCGGGGAAAACAAAAGTGAATGCTGAAAGAAGGCAGAGGCAGGGAGAAGCCATGTAGCCCCGCCAGAGACAGATGCAGAACCTTGCCAGTAAGCCACAGCCACATGGTGATACACAAATTAATAGAAATGGGTTAAATTAAGATGTAAGAGTTAGCCAATAAGAAGCTAGAGCTAATGGGCCAAGCAGTGATTGAATTAATACAGTTTTTATGTGGTTATTTCGGGTCTGAGCTGCTGGGCAGTTGGAAAATGAACAACAGTCTCCTACAAAATTTTGCTATTTGTTGTTGTCTTTGTATTTAGTTTACAGATTAAGTGTATCATTGTAAATGAGCCCCAAACATTGTTTTATGCTTTCTAATTTCATGTCTACAATTTAAAGAACATCATGAAAAATAATTTTGCATTTTCCTTTCAAAGAGGTAAATATATGATGAAATTTTGAAAAAGCCAATGCTGAAGGGTTTCTCTTATTACTCTTTCAACAAGAAAGGTCACCAGACAAGATAAACATCATATAGCACAATGCTTAGTTACGCAAAAATTTGTCTCTTGAGGGAATTTTAAAACTCCATTTTTCCAGTCTAAACCAGATGACTGAATACAGGATTTCTATTATATGACCTAGTAAATTATGAAAAATTAAAACATAAACTTAATAGATTATTATAGACATTATCTTAATTCTCATTTCTTACAAGTTCCAGTCTACAAGCTAAGCATGGTAGTGTACACTTGTAATTCTAGTGCTTAGGAGGCAGAGGCAAGAGGATTCCCAAATCCCAAAACAGCCTGAAATACACAGCAAGAATGCTTCAACAAAAAAAGCAAAGGCTAGGGATATAGTCAGTGGTAAAGCAGCTCCCTACCTACCATGTGCAAGGCCTTGGGTTCAATACCCAGCACCTTATCTGACCTGAAACGAGAATGACTTTATTGTTTACATCCAGTTCCTCGTTTACCTCATTCCCCCTTTTATTTTTTTCCCTTTAGGTGTATGTAAGAGTGCCTGTGTGAGTATTTGCCATGTGCGTATGGGTGACTGAGAAGGCCAGAAGAGGGTGTTGTAGATTGTTGTGCACACCTGATTTGGGTGCTGCAAACAGAGCCTCTGGAGGAACAGTATGTGTTCTTAACCACTGAGCCATCTCTCCAGCCTCCACCTCCTTCCTCTTTTATTAAAATAAGGTCTTTGGGCTGGCAAGACAGCTCAGCAAGTAAAAGTGCTTGCCATGCAAGTCTGACAACATAACCTTGACTCCAAGAACCTAAGGTGGAAGGAGACAACCACCTCCCAAAAGTTGTTCTTTGGCCTCTACTCACACAGTGACGCACATGCACCCATACCCATACACACCCCTGAATACACACAAATAATTTCTAAGTCAAAGTAGTGGTTGGCAAAATGGCTCAGTGAATAAAGGCACTTCCCACAAAGTCTGGGAACCTGAGTTTATCCCCAGAAACCACATAGTAGAAGAAAATGGACTCTTTTATAAGTTGTTCTCTGATCTACATGCATTTGCAGTGGCACACTTTTTTCTCTTACACACATCACACTCCACATAAAAATGTAATTAAAATATTTTTAATTAAACCAAGTCTTAGTTTCAATTTTTTAATCTTTTAAGTCAGTACACAAAGTAATGAAAGCTATTACTGCACTCACACATATGTATCATTATGCTATATTGCAATTCATCCTCCATGTGCTCTCCTTATCACCTTTACCTTCACAAATAGTCTCTTTTCATGTCACAGGTATTCCATTACCTTCTCACTTAGATCCTTCACATCCTCACAGTCCCTGTTATAAACCCATCACACACACTTAAAATCCCACTCGCACATGAGAGAAGACATCTGTTTTGCTGTGTTTGGCTCACTTTATTTAACATGATTTACAATTCTGTCCATTTTCCTATATGGACACAGATGAACAAAATTCCACTATATACGTGGACTATATTAGTGCATTCATTGGCTTACGAACATCTAAGCTGGTTACATACATTGGCTGTTGTGTACAGTGCAGCTATAAACATGAATGTGAATATCTCTGCTGTACTGACTGGTTTTATGTCAACTTGACACAAGCTAGAGTCATCAGAGAGGAGGGAGTCTCAATTGAGAAAATACCTCCATAAGATTAGGCTGCAGGGAAGCCTGTGTAGCATTTTCTTAACTAGTGACTGACGTGGAAAGGCTCAGCCCATTGTGGGTGGAGCCACACATAGGCTGGTGGTTCTGGTTCTATAAAACAGCAGGCTGCCCAAGCTAAGGAGAAGAAATCAGTAAGCAGCAGATAGATCTCCATGGCTTCTACATCAGTTCCTACCTCCAGGTTCCTGCCCTGCTTGAATTCCTATCCTGACTTTTTTGAATGATAAACAGTGATGTAGAAACATAAAACCCTTTCCTCCCCAAGTTGCTTTTGGTTGTAGCGTTTTACAACAGCAATAGTAACTCTACCTAAGATAGAAAACGGTACCAGGAGTGGGGTTCTAGAGGAACAGAATACAAGGATGAATATTTTAAGTATATGGAATAGGCCTTCCAATTTGCCAACATTTACAATTACTGAGCCTCTCCTGGAAGCTTGGAGAATACTGAAAGCCCCTGGTATTAACTATTTTACAAAGTTAAGGAGACAAATGCATTTGATTATTGTGATTCACCAGCTATGAGAGGCAAGAGATTTGGTGACTCTGTATATATAACTTTTGACAATTTGTGGAAAAATAAGGAAAATTATGATGCCGGTCTGTTGCTCCTAATATCCCTGGCTTTAACTGACAAAGAGAATGAGCTCCATGACAAAACGAACCAAATTCTAGCATCTCAGAATACAGTGAAAGACAACAATGGACTGAGTGATAAACAGACAGGAGGTTCCAGATGTACACAAACAGTCTAAAGGATTCTAAGCTCTACAAGAGAATCTTCTCTAGCAGTCACTGAGCTCAAGTTGTAGAAAATCAAACTGAGACCCTCATTATAGGACTGGCTGAATTAAAGTGAAAATTCAAGTCCCAGACTCAGTGTCAAGAATTAAAGTAAGGGGATTAATTGGTAAAGAAAGGGATCCTGTAACTTGGGGTGGAAATGTGTAGGAGGACCCTATTGAAGCTGAAAACTGAACCCTTGGATTCTCAAGGTTTTATCTCACCTGAGGAAGCAGTCTCTTCACCCTCAGCAAAGACATACTCCTACTCCCACCCCATGAAATATTAACTTTTCCACCTTTGAGGAGACTAATCCTTAACTGTCTTGCTAAACCAGAAGTGACTTTCTCTGTGCTAGGATATAAAGTTCTCTGTAAATTTATTTACCCAGGAATGGGGAATGGTATGGCTGGGTCATATGGTAGTTCTATTTCTTTCTTTCTTTCATTCCTTCTTTCCTTCTGTTTTTTTTCCACACTGACTCCCATAGTGCCTATACTAGTTTACAGTCCCAAAAGAAAGAATGTTAAGGGTTTCCATTTCTCCACATTCTTAACACCAATTATTGTCATTTGGTTTCTTGATAGTAACTATTCTGACTGGGGTGAGATGGAAACTCAAAGCAGTTTTAATATACATTTCTCTGATAGCCAAAAATGTTTAATACTTTTTCCCAAGTATTTATTGGCCATTTTCTATTTTTTCTTTTGACAACTTTCACTTCAGTTCAATAACCCACCTAATAACTAGGTGACTCTTTTGGTGTTGAATTTTTGCAGTTCTTCATGTATTCTAGATATCAGACTCCTGTTTAATACATAGTTGGCACTCTCCCTCCCCAATTCTGTAGGCTCTCTCCACTCTGCTGGTTGTCTTTTTTGTTATACAGAAGCTTTTTAATTTTATGTGTTCCCATTTATCAATTCTTACCTTAAAAAAAATTATTACTTATTATGTATAGTGTTCTGCCTGCATGTATGCCTGCAGGCCAGAAGAGGGCACCAGATCTCATTATGGATGGTTGTGAAGCACCATGTGGTTGCTGGGAATTGACCTCTGGAAGATCAACTCTTACCTTATTTCCTGTGCCACTGGAATCTATTACAGAAAGTTCTTGACTATGCCTATGTGATAGTTAATATTGACTGTCAACTTGGCAGGATCTAATAGCTCCTAGGAGACACCCTCTGGGCATGCCAGAAGGGATTACCCTGATTAGGTCACCTTGGATATGCCTAAGGAATTATCTGAAAATGTCTGTGAAAGACTATACCAGTTTATGAGGTGAGATGACCCACTAGGCTGGGTCGCACCATTCCCTGGGCTGGGGTCCCAAGGCCTAACTGAGAACAAGAATTCATCACTCTCTGTTTCCTGACTGGAGTACAAGGCGGCCAACTACCTAGAGCTCCTGAGGTGCCAAGACTTCCCTGACATGACGCACTATACCCTCAGGCTTGGGGCCAAATTAAACCCTCTCTCCCTTAATCTGTTTGTAAGGATATTTTCCCACAGCAACAGAAATGTATCCAATACAACCTGTATCTTGAAGCGTTTTACTGGTTTTCCTCTAACAGTTTCAGGTTTTACAAACTCTGCTTCAGTCTGAATTGATATTGTGGGTGCCATTTGTTAAAGCTTTTTGCCAATGTGTTTCTGACACCTCTGTTTACAAATGTTACTATGTATATTACGTCTGGGTCCTCTGACACTACTCTAGAGACTCACATCTCATGCTTTGCTACTATGGCTCTGAAATATTTTACATCTGACAATATCTCTAGTGTTCTTTTCCTGCTTAGGACTGCTTCTGATATTTGGTGATCTTTTGTGCTTCCATATAAAAAATTTATGCATTTTTTTATAACTGTGGAGAATAAAATGTCATTGGAAAACTAATACTTGAAGGAGTTGGGCTGAATTTGCACACCATCTTTGGTAAAATTATCATATTCACACTAGTCTGTCCATCAGTTAGTTTAAGAGATCTTTCTCTTTCTCTTTTTTTATTCTGGGTCTTTAAAGTTTTTACAGTAGAGGTCTTTTATTTCACTAGTTATGTTTATTCCTATGCATTTTTTTTTGTTTGGTGAAGCTATTATGAATGGAACTTCTTTCTAAATTTCTTTCTCAGCATGTATGTTGCAGATTTGTAGAAAAGATACTGTTTTGTTTTTGTATGTTAATTTGTGTCCTGTCATTTGCTAAATGTTTATCAGGTCTAAGTAACCTGGTGGAGTCTTTTTTTAAAATTTTTTTATTAAAAATTTCCACCTCCTCCCCAAGTCTTTAGAGTATTTTAAAATAAAAGGTCATATAGTATGAAAATAAAGATAATTTGACCTCTTTTCCTACTTGGTTCCCTTTTCCTTCTCTTGTATTATTGCTCTAGCTAAGACTTTAAGCACTATATTGAATAAGATCAGAGACAGTGGACACCCTTGTCTTGCTCCTGATTTTGAGAGGATAAACCTATAGTTTTTATTTATTATATAGCCTTTGCTATATTGTGCCATACTTCTGTTAATAGTTTCTTCAAGGTTTTCATCATGAAGGGGTATTGAATTCTATCAATACCCCTTTTACCTCTAGTGAGATGATTTCAGTGTTTGTATCTACCACTGTATGACATTTATTGATTTCTGTAATGTTAAACCAAAACTATCCCTAGAGCAAAGTCAACTTGTTCATGGTACATGATCTTAATGTGTTCTTAAACTGGATCTGTAAGAATTTATCCAAATTTTTTTCATATGTTCATCAGAGAAATCAATCTATAACTTTCTTTTATTGGTTATGTTCTTGTCCAGTGCTAACATCAGAGTGCTGGCTTCATAGAATGAGTTTGGTAAGGTTCCCTCCCTTTCTGTTTTATGGAATTGTTTGAGAAGCATTGGCATTTGCTCTTCTTCAAAGGTTTGGTAGAATTTGACAGTGACTCTCTAGTCTTGGGCTTCGTTAGGAGACTTGTTACATCTCTAACTTTATTAATTTGGATCATTTCTTTTTTTGTTTAGTTTGCTAAAAGTTTGTCAATCTTATTTCTATCAAAGAATCAGTTCTTCAACTGACCCTATGTAGTGATTATTTAGCCTCTATTTCATTAATTTCTGCTTGGTCTTCATTATTTCTTGCTGTCTATTCCTCTAGGTCTGGACTGTTCTTCTGAGACCTTGAGGCACACCATTATTTATTTGAATTTTGCTGATTTCTTAATGTAAGCACTCATAGCTATGATTTTTTTCCCCTATATAACTTCCTTAGCTGTATCCCAAAGGTTCTAGTTGGTTGTTTGGGTTTTTTTTTCTCATTTTCATTTAATTAAAGGAATTTAATTTTTTCTATCTGATTTCTTCAGTGACCACTGTACACTTAAGCTTTCTGTTCTATCTACAGTGTTTCAATTTTTAAGTTTTTTCATAAAGAAACATTTATATTTATATCTAAAAAGTGATACATTGCTGTTTTTTCTTCTACCTTAAAGCCCAAGTTTTACTCTCCAGTTTGCAATATGAGGCTATTCAATTTAATTCCATCCCCATTCCATTTAGTTCTTTTATCATTCTCAGTGCATCTCAATATACAAGGTGCCAGGTATAGCAAAAAATAACAAACATATTTGCATTTAAGTAGTTTCCTAGAAAAGATAAGACAATAAACATATTTAAAACTCAGAATAATCAAAGTGTTTTAACTTACTGAAATAGAAAAGATAGGAAGCGAAGCTTCACAGGACATGGAAGTCAGAACTTGGAGAATGTATATAATGTGTTATACAAGTGATATTGAGAAAACTATAGTGATGGGGTTTTCCTCAGTGGCAGGATTTCAATTTCAGTCACAAATACTCTAAGATAATCAAATTCAAATAATGGTTCAAGACTAAACAAAATCGTTTAATTTCACCAACAAAATAGACATAATTCCATTCCCAATCTAGTTCACCTCAATGAGATCAAGCCAGACACTGTAGGAGGATAACACATTTTGAAACTAATTATATAAACATATACATACATATATAATTTAAAAACACGTTTAGAACAACTCCATCTATGCTACAATAAAATATCTCTTCTCAAAAGTTGTACTTAAAATTCCACTGTAGAATCCTAGAGCGATACAACTGTATAAAGCTCAACTATTGGTTTCAATATAAAATGACAGAACTGAATTACAATCTTTAAGAGACTCATAATCTAAATTATTCTACTCAGGTTGCACAGATGGATGTGAATCCCCTCTGGATAGTCACCATGAACATGAATGACTTCAGATCTCCATGTAAAAGACTGGTATGGTGCCTAACAATCCTAACATTCAGTGGGTGGTGGGGAACTGAATGAAAACCCCTGGGACTTGTAAGCCAGTTAATCTAGCCAAATTGGTACTCTTCAAGTTCAATGAGTCCCTGCCTCAAAAAAGAAGGTGAAGAAAAATTGAAGAGGATACCTAATATTGACCTCTGGCATGAATGCCCACATATACACATACACATAATTAAAAAAAAATTGTGGCTCAACTGGATAGTTTCACATTTAGACCCCAGCCTGAGATTATGTTACTGATGGCAAAGATAAAAACCAAACTCAGTGTTTAGTACCTTTCTACTATACTGTCCAACTTGGTTTCTATTCCCTAATCTCTGGGATTATGCAAAGTTTCAATTCTGAGACCCACATTTCATTTGAACTTTTAACATTCTAAAACCTGAATATACTTCACAATCAAAGTCACAAAAATGACAAGGGGATGGTAGGAATAGGACACATACCATCTCAGTCCAACTTCTAGGACAGAAAAGTAAGACAGGATATTGCAACTTGGGATTGTTAGGTCCAAAGTGGGACCCAAAAGATGGCAGTGCCACTGACAACGTCATAAATGACAGTTTAGGCTGGACTCAGACTGGGCAGACAGAAGGAGTACTACCTGGTATGCTGTACTCAGAGGTAGGAAATGGGAAGGAATGGCTCTTCCTGACAAACAGAAACCACTTCACAAGTTTCTGAGGAAGCCTGATTTTAGGCTTTTGTTTATCTCCTAGCAATCCTTCTGTTTACCCAAGTTGTACTTAATAATACTGTTCATTCTTTCAGAGTTCAAGGCAGAAAAGGAGTCTGTAGAGCCTGCAGTAGCTTCAGATCAACTAAAAAGAAAAAGGGCAAGTCTTATGAGAATATGCTTCTAAACAGGGGACTCAGAGAACTGTAAAGAAAGATGGTGGAACAGAGCTACATGCAACAGAGAATGACGGATCTATGCCCTTCGCTGCGTGTCAGTCAGCAGGCTACATGCACAAAGGTCATGCCTGATGAGCGATGGGACAGCCAGTACAGATAGATGCGTGGTGGCCTGTAGCTCCTACAGAAACAGGTCGTTATTAAATAGGACCAGTCCTAGGCCAGCTGGATGGAGCGATGCTGCTTGCCCTGCTGTGACTCCTGCCGGCAGGAGCCAAGCACAAAGGTGGAGCCTGGGAGCCTGGGGCATTGAGGGCAGGGAGGTGTGCAGCAGCCAGAAGCTTGCATAGTGCATAGAACCTGCCTAGCTGCAACATTACCCTGACTCTGGGCAAGAGCGGGATATCCTAGATGAGTCTCACCAATGGTCCAGTATTTGTGGTGCTTCAGAAACCATGAATCAATCCAACGACTTGCTGCAATGAATATTTGCATATAAAGCTGTTGGGGCAAAAAAAATATAGTGTGCGACACATTGCAGTTTCCAATGCCACTACTATGCACAAATATATGATGGAGAGGTAGGAAAGATGAAGAACAGAGTGGTGGTGAGCGAGCGATGGAGAGAGGCAGTGACATGTGTGAGAAAAGGCTGTGGTAGACGGGGACACGCCCTTGCTGAGTAGGGCCAAAAAGATGGTGTACAGCAGACTGGGCCTTGCACTCCAAACACATTGCCCAGCCCCAGGATCATGCTTGGGTTCTGAGCAATGACAGGATGCCTGAGATGAAGAACCGTTCATTTTCTGGTTTGGGCCACCTCAAAATAAATCTATGGTCCATGCTGCCCCTGGAGGCTACGTTGGTATCTGTGGTCCACTGCCCCAGGCTGTGTTGAAGTCCAAGGTTCATGTGGATGTCCATAGTCATACAGCAGCCAGGAGGCCATGTTAATGTCTGTGACCTGTGTTACCACCACAGGCCATGTGGGTGTCCGTGATCTTGTGGATACACAAAGCTATGTTGATGTGGATGGCCTGTGAAGCCACCTGAGGCAATGCTGATGTTCGTGGGCAGCATGCCATCAACAGCCACATCTTGGCCCATGGTCCTGCCGCGGCTGGAAACCATATTGATGTCGTAGGGCCATGTTACACCACTGAAGGCCATGTGAATGTCCACTGTCTGTGCTGCCATGGAGGTCTATGATGGGGTGGGTGGTCTGTGCTGTGGCAGAGAGTCGTGTTGATGTCTGGCAGTACACAATCTGTACTGCCACTGGAGACCACGCTGATCTCTGTGGCAGTGCTAATTTCAAAGACCATGTGGGTGTCTGCTGTCAGTGCTAACACCAGAAACAGTGTGGAAATTCATGACCGTGCTCCTGCTGATGGTAGAGGGCAAGGAAACTGAGGGCAGACTGACAGCTGAGAAAGGACAGAGAAGGCTTCTGTGACAGCCCATGCCCTCCCCGACCCCAAAAAGGAATGGCCTAGACAGAAAGCCATAGAAGAGACAGTTTTAAAAAATAGTAATAAAGACAATGAAGTGTAGCTCTCCACAGTGCTGGCTTCTGTGCCAGTGGGGAAGGACTCAGTTTCCTTTAGAGGTTAGCTACTGGGCGTTTGATCATGCTCCACTGAGTATAGGCAACAAAAATTGGACTTGGTCCCCCCCTCCCCCCTGCTTCTTTTTCTTGGGGAAGGCCACAAGGGTGGGGGTGGACCTGGGAGGGCTTGGAAGTGAGTGTGGTGGGGTGCATTATGTGAAATTCCTAAATAATCAATAAACATATAATGTAATAAAAACATTAAGATGCTTCTCTATGTCTCATCCTTTTTCTCTACACTTCTTTTACAGTCTTAGCCCAACATACTCATTCTAGGGAGCAGTCACTTCATGCCAATTTCAAGCTTTTGTTCACTCTGGAAAATAATTTTCACACACACAATCCTTTGAAAAATTACCCTTTAATTCATTTATTTCATTTCTTAGAATTTAGTCTAAGGAAATAAGAACATAAATGTAAGCATACAGACAGCCATCAGTATTTGTGACTGAAAACCCTGAGTGAAAGACAAGGTGATGAGACCAACTACGACACAGAACAAGGACAGGAAATGATCTTGTCATTGATTGCACAGAGAGCAGGATATAAAGCTCCATGTGGTACAACTATAGTCTGCCAAGTTCTTGGTTTTGTTCTACAGTCCTGGGGCTGGGTATGTTAGAGCAGGCTGGTGTACCTAACACTGCACTAGAGCCTCAGAAGAAATAGGAAACTTCTGCTTCAGACGGTGAGTGACCAAACAACTACATTTCTGATTTTCTCCTAAACAGGCTTTTGTACTTTGACTTGGCAGATTTCAATTTGATTAGTTGGTATTATAAGAACATAATCATTGGGCATATAGAATTCAGAAACAAAAAGACTTAACACTGAATCTTAACTGTACTAGCTAGCCATAACGTCAATCTGAAAAGTCATAAGTTTATTTGAGCCTAAATTTTTTGACTTATGTTCTGTAACAAATACTAATTATAGAAGATTTGAGAGTTAAATGTAGACTTGGGGAGATAGCAGCACAGCATTCAAAGCACTCAATAATCCAAGACTGTTATGCATTCATTCAACAAATGCTTAATTAGCGCATCTACTTCATCCTGCTACCCATTTTAGAAGCTGAGCAAATAATCAGGGCAATCTTCAGACAGCTCCAGGAAGTAATACTGACACAGAGCACAACAGAAACTGTAGGCACAAAAGCAGTGGGCACTCACAGGAGCTATTATCTCTCCACTCATGTCAACTTTCAGTAGTGTCTAAATCAGGATGGCAAAAGAACCTTACTGTGGGGGCACAGAAGACATCTACAGGAAATACAATTCAGTTACAACCCAAATTCACAGTACTGCAATAGGTCCTGGGTGTACTTTAATATGCAACACTCCTGACTAGCAAGTTCATACCACAACTTGTTAGCCATAAATGTTCAGGCTGACTATCGTTCATTGTTTTACAGATAAAGAAACAGAAAGTTCTAAGTGCTACATTAACAAATAAATATTTATTTTGGAAAAAAGAAAGAAAAGAATGAGAAACCCTGTAGTGTTCGCACTGAAGTAGCGTAAGATGAAGGGCTCCACATTTTCTCTGGAAGCAAGAGCGGCAGTAGGGAGGCACACTGTTCCTTGGCTGTGCAGAGATGTAGCAGATCGTCCTGAACTAAGAGCTTGAGGTACAAGCTTTAACTGAGGAAGAAGAGAGAAGCAGTAACCACCTTCCATAGTTGCCTTTGACTTAGGGTGCAGGAAGTAACACCTGGGCAAACAAACAGCTAAAGACCTATGCGACCCATTGCTGAAGAAACCATCTAGGAGTGCCATGCAGTTAGTGGACTTTCCCATAGAAAACAACGGCATGTGTAAGCTGCACAAGGAGAAAGAAAGAACACCCTTCAGACGATGTGGAAGGGAGGACTCTTGCCTTCTAGTTCATGATATGGAGAACAAAACACATCACTGGTGAATGCCATGCACAGTGCAGATTGAGTACAGAGAAGGAAAAGCTCTCTGAAAAAGATTCCCATACTATAAACTTAGGAAAGTTAATGGAAAGAAACCATTTGGGGGAGATGACACAGGAACCAGTGAAACTGGCAGCTTGACAACATAAACAAACAAACAACTGATAAAAATCTACATATTCATTTAAAAAAAGGCCATTAGCAAACCGCATACTAAAGGAAACCTGGAGGAGTTGAGCATATATATACATGTATGTATGTACATATATATATATACATACACACAAACATACATACACACCTCTGTGAGTAGAGCCGAGCATACAAGCTCAGGATTCAGTACCCAGCATTACATACAAAAGCACAGCAGCTCACAGTACCTTTCTCTCAATGAGAAAGGTAAAACAAGAAAAATTGTTTTACCTTGCATGGTAGAGATGGCATTTGGATACAGAAAGATAAATCACTGATTTAAAATGCACCAACCTTAGAAAGAACTAAAGCTGAAACATATTAAGATACCATTCCTCTTTTTAAACACTAACAAATAACTATTTTAATAAAGTTTACAAAAATAACTAAGTTTATTGATAAAATCTATTTTTCTGGCACTTCTATTTTCATTGTATTTACTGAAATGTTCTCTCTCCAGCTTGATCTTCAAACTCTTTGCCTTCAAATTTTTCTTTATGCATTACTTTAGCAGAACTACTAAGCAGTTTTTGATATGTAGGGTGCATATTCATTTCTAGTCTATAACCAGATTTCCCTTAACTAAAAGATTATTTTATCTATCTATTATTTTTAAATTATCTATTTTGCATTTATTTATTTACTGTTAATTTCTCGTTTGAGTGTTCTTTGTAAACCTCCATATGGTAAACTTCCTGGAAAATCCAGAAGTATTCGGAAAGAATGCTATTTATGATTACAAAATTGGAATTCATTAAATCTTTATTCTATAATTTGAATCCTGCTTTTCTTAATTTACAGTAGTTTTATAAATGTCTTCTATTTTAACAGTTTTAGACATATATACATATTTTAATAGCTACATAAAGATTAACAATGCATACTGGGGAATGGTATCGCTTATCAAAATAAAGCACCATTTACCTTAGTGTTCTGCAGCTTGATTGTTACTTTGTCTGGTATTAATTTTATTATAGTTACATTTTCCTGTTATCAAATACAAATTACACTATTTTGACATTTTTTAGTGGCATTTTAAATATTTCTGGGGAGGGGGAGGCAGATTTACAGTCCTCTGTATATATTAACACAATCTTAGAAAATTTTCAAAAAGAAAATAATCTTTCAGATTTGCTAAATATTCGTGGACTTAATTGTAGCACAAATTCTAATTGTTCTTAATAAAAACCCAGAATCAGATACTGGGGGGGTGAAAGCTGAGAGTTCAGTGCAGCCAGCCACTTTTATCTCTACCAAATTCTCAGCTTAAAAGGGCAATTTTGTCCTCAGACTATTTACTCAGACTAACTGCTTCAGATTGCACCTGAGGTCCTGCCTCCTCCTGTCTTGTATTTCTCTGCCCAGCCATATCCTTCCCTGTCTCCACCTCCCTAGTGCTGGGATTAAAGGCACAGGATTCCCAAGTACTGGGATTAAAGGTGTGCACACTGATATTCAGGCAAGCCTTATTTGTTAAAACATAAACAAAATATCATTACACTTAATACTTGCCCTGCAATTAGATTTTTTGTTTTTTTGTTTTTATTTGTTTGTTTGTTTTGGTTTTTCTAGAGAGCTTTTCTCTGTAGCTTTGGAGCCTGTCTTGGAACTAGCTCTTGTAGACCAGGCTGACCTCGAAGTCACAGAGATCCGCCTCCCTCTGCCTCCTGAGTGCTGGGATTAAAGGTATGTGCCATTACCGTCCGGCTGTAACTAGATTTTTAAAAGCTTTTCATGTACAGAGTTTATGGTGTTAAATAATTCTCTAAGACTTTTAATAATAATAAAAAAGGTAGCATTCACAACATTCAATTCTTATTCCCTGTTCTACTGAAGCAAATTCATTCTACCCTTGGTTGATTCTCTCTGTATTTGAGCTTTACTTAATTCCAAATTGTTTGCAGAATGAAAAATGTATTGAGCCTAGCAAAATTACATTATAGGCACTATTAGAAAGCTTGAAAACTTAAAAATGATAACACATAGTAGTTACACAAGCTTGTGTGTTCTTGCCTTCTCTCATCTGAATTATTCATCTCCACCAGAAAAGAAATTTGAAAACAAGCAACTATAGTCCCTCATACAAGAAAAAAATGAATTAAACCATGCAAGTTGATCTCTCTCTCTCTCGGTTTTTCGAGACAAGATTTCTCTGTTTGGCTGGCCTCAAACTTACAGAGATCTGCCTACCTCTGCCTCCTGAGTGCTGGGATTAAAGGCATGCACCACCACCGCCTGATTTGCAAGTTGATTTCTTAAGCCAGCAAAAGGAATTCTTCGGTAATAATTCTACAATATATCTATACTATTTTAACCATTGACTCACCTTGGGGTGAAAACAACCACCTCACAGTAACTGAACTCCTTTTGGTGAACACTCAAGTCTAAACTTTGTGTATAGAAAAGTCTGGGATGAGAGTAAGTTTTCAGACCATGAAACCTAGATATCAAGAAACTCGGCAGTAGAAATGTGGTAGGCTTCCGACTGCTGCTAACAAGTGGTTACTGAAGAAAGCCTGTAGGGGTGGGAGAAACATAAAGACCTGCTAGGGTCAGAGGACTGAGGGCCTTGGTATCACTTGGAGAAGTGAAGACACAGCACAGAAGACTCTTCTTACAGAATTATGACAGTTATATGCAAGTCAGCAATTACTAAGCTCTAGCTATGGTTTAGAATAGATCATAGGTGATTATATCCACCTGTTCTGTGAGACTTGTTTTCCCAGTTTCAGGGACTCCAAACTATTAAAGCACCCAGCTGTTTAGGAAGACTATTTCCTCAGGGCACACTCTTTGCAAGGCACCCTTAATTCCGAGCTTGCATTTCTGCCGGATGCCTGCTCCCTCCCTACCAACCTCTTTTCTACATTTCCCATCAGCAGATAAGGGCAAGCTGAATTTGACTCAATTCCAGCACTGGAGAGGCAAAGCCAGGTGGATCTCTCTAAGTTCAAGGCCAGCATGGTCTCATAATGAACTCTAGACCAACTGGAGCTACATTATAAGACCCTGCCTCAAAAACAAACAAATGAATGACAGATGAGATTTAACTAAAATAATTGTTTTTTTTGTTTAATAAAAAGGTAACATGGAAGACACAATTGTGATCATGCATGTGAGAGCAAACAGACTTACTTTTACATGCATAAGGACAAGTAAAAAGACAGAAAAGTAAAATACACTAAGAAAAGCAAAATAATTTAAGACGGAAAAATTAGTTCATTGTTGTGGGATATTTTGATTGCACCCTGACACTCCTCAAACTGTCAATAAAGTTTACTTTAAATCACAGGATGGAGCTAGCCCCTAGCTGACCAAAATTAGCCAGAGAGGTTTTGGAGGATCAAGAACATATAGAGAGACACAGAAAGTAGTAGGGAGGATTTTGGATTTTGGGTTAAGGGGGGGAGGTCACTGGTCACTTCACCACCTCTCTGATCATTTAAGTTCTTACCCCAATATCTGACTTTCAAGTTTTTACAGATAAAGAAGAATTAGATAAATGCTTCAGTTCATAAGAAAGCAATCCATAAGCCAGGCCCAGGGGCTCACAGGTTCTAGCTACTTGAGAGATTTAGACAATGGAATCACAAGTTCAAAACCAGGATGGGCAGCTGAATAAGATCCTGTCTTTACAAAATGACAACAAAACAAAGTTGAAAAAAGGGTTTAGGAGTTGATATATCTCATCTAGGGATAGATGAAGCTCAGTGGTAAAGGACCTGCCAAACATGATGTTCAATTCACAATACAGAAAGGAGAAAGAAATCCATCCTGCTATGCTTTGTCTTTGTCACGTGTCAATACCAGAACCTGTTCTGCAAAGCTGTATGGGGCGCGCAATCAGAATATCTTTCCTCACTGAGAAACACAAGCAAATTGGCCCCTGGTTTGTAATTTTTTTTCCCAAATATAAAATTAGATAAAATAACTAAAACTACTTTAACTTGTTTATTTTGGTAAAAATAATTACATATAATTACCATTGAAGGAAATCTACAATAGACCATCTTGATGTTTTATTTAAATCTGTTGCACATTGAATAACAAAATTAAAATGTCAGTTTCTCAATTGGAGAATACTCAAATCAACAGCCATGTGCTAAACAAAGAGACTCAATTAGAGCACATTACAGTTCAATTTAGAAGTGAATCAATCAAGAAAAAAACATATACGCATGCACATACAAATGAGAAGTCACAGTTGCTCCTCTTGTCGCTGTATTCAGAGTAGGTCTGGCTACATCCTCCATGCTCAGTGCTCTCAAATATGTCCATTAGTCCTAGCGTCCAGTACAAAGGCTTTTCATTTTTGCTTTTGTCATAGCATCTATCTGAATGTCAATGCATATTTAAGGATCTTATATTGTAGAAATGTAACAGGATGCCTGTACAAGGTGTCCTAGAACTATAACACAGTATTATGTAACCAGTGAGGTCCACACCTAAGAAACCTAGATGGAATGGTTATCCTGAAGCAAGTAATCTAAAGTAAGGTGAACTTTAGGTTTGCCCTGTTGGTGAAATCAGGGAAACCCTGAAAAGGATCTAAAGTCATCAACAACTGCCAAAATAAATGAATAAATCTGGAAAGAACCTAAAGTCGTCATCAACTACTCAAATAACAAATAATAATTACTACAATAAAATAAATAAATGAATTTTAAAAAGGAAAGCTATCCTTATAAGTTATGAAGAGTAACAAATACAAATCAATCATTTTCTGTGTGCTTACATAAAACAGATTCTGCTAAGAAACAGGAAGATTCTAGAAAGCCTCAAAACACAGAATGTTCCTCAAGTTGATGTGGGTATCTTAGACTGGTAAAACAGGGGAACATACTCTGGGTACATGTGATCTCCCTTAAAATAATCAAAGCAAAGACACTCTCAACATCTGACGTACATGGATCTGTTGGAAGAAAAACATGTCTCGTTCTGTTCATCTTTTGTGACCATTCTTTGATGATGTCTGCCAGATGGATACAGGCCAATTGAAGAACATTAGGAAAATGTCTTTATAAGCCAGCCCAAATAGTTTCATGTTGTTCTCTATCCATTATCCTCTAGCTTCTAGCAAAGCTTAATTCCAATGTCCTAGCTTTGCATCAGCTGTTCCATGGTATTAGGGACTCATATGTCCACACTTGAATCACAGCCTTAAATAAGGAAAGATGGAGGTAGTAGGTACGAAACTGAAAGTGTGGGAGAGTGGGTCTTAGGACAAGAACTCAGAGATGCCGGGCTGAGCACTAACTTCATACCTTGGGGGTTCTTTGAGCACTGTAATAGTGTGCTGGGGGGGGTTGGCGCTTTGGGTTAAACCAAAATCTTGCTGTGTGTGGGTGGAGGGTGGGGGTTGTTTATGAATTCTTAGTAATAGGCAAAGAGATCTTCAGCTTCCTCCTTTGCCCTTGCTGCTAGAAAATTAACAGCTAAGTATTGTGCTAAGTATAATGCAAAGCCCTCTTCAGATACAGTGTCGTAATGTCTGTTTCCTCTTTTCCACCACTAACCAGTCCTTCTGTTTCCCAGTCATTACTTCTGGTCTCATTTTATTTCAAGCTTAATCCCTTTTTGGAGAATAGCCAGGGTACAAGACAATCAATAAGTAAAATATCTCAGTTCAGTAAGGAAGTTACAAGAAGCCAGTGCTCAAAAGAGACTTTATCTTTTAAGTGCGTGTGTGTGAGTGCACACACAGTGCATGCACGTGTATGTCTGTAGGTATCTGCATGGGGATACAATGATGCCTGCAGAGGCCAGAAGAGGGAGTGAGACCCTCTGAAACTAAAGTTACAGGTGGTTGTGAGTCACCTGATGTGAGTGCAGGGAACCAAACTCTGGTCCTATGGAAATGGAGCAAGCAAGCACTCTTAGCTGCCGAGCCATCTCCCCAGCCTCACGAAAGTAATGTTCATCTTGAAACATGAATCCTAGTGGGGCTTAGCTTGTATATCAGCTAAAAACACTAAGTAAACAAGGAAGTTTGTTTTACAACAAAATACACAGAATTCTCCAGGAGAAACAGCTGAGACATAATCAAATCCAATCTTCCACATAGTGCAAGAAATTTCTTCTACAGCCTTTCAGCCTCTGTCTGCATAATCCTCCTGCAGATTTGCAGTAACAGGTACTTTGTGACACCTACTACTGAGAAAGTTCTTCCTTGAGCTGAAATCACCTTCAGTTTGTCAAACAACTCTTTCCGAAGGTAGTCCTTCACTTATTTAAATATGTATTAATTCCCACTTGTTGAATATCTACTATGTCAGGCTCACACAAGGTACATTACAAACACTGCTGTGTACTACCTTCACAGTGGCCATGCAAGTGAACATTTAACCTTCGCAAAGTGCTCCCCAATAAAACACACCCATTAGAAGATAATTACAGACAAGTATGTTATGTTATCTATTCTTAGAAACAAAGATACTATTAACTTTCTGGGGACCTGCCTTCAAAATTGGAAGGGAAACAAACTTCAGTTAGAGCAATTCAAATAGAAAAAGAAACAGTCTAGAGATACACAGCACCCGTGTTTGAGTCATGGAGCAGAAGAGTAGCAGAAAACAAAACAAAATAAAACAAACCATTTAACAGGACAGGGATTGGAGACCTCCAAGAAAGATTCCTGTAATATCAGCAACCATGACCTGAGACCAATGGTGTAAATCTAAACTCCAAACAGGAGACTTCCTGTCTTCTCAGTCAGGAACCAGGCAAATTCCTAAATAGACTGGATGTTTTCCTTAGTTCAGTATAACAGAAGATCAGATTCTGAACACCTATCTTCTGTGTTAAGCAGGTGGGAAAATACACCAAGTAAGGCCCTGCAACATAGGAGCAAGGAACACTCCAATGAACCGAGCAGGATCCAGATCCAAGTTAGGACTTCAGGGTTTGAACACCCCGCTTAATATGGCTTTTCAGACTTCCAGAACCAAAGAAAAGAGCGCAGGATGAAAGAAGACAGTGGCAAGGCATTTCCTTGCTTAGAGTCTGCTCTTCACTCCCTACCAGACAACTGCACTTGGATACCTTACCTCTAATTCAACTTTCAAGTCAGAATTCATTTTTCTTTAATCTTTCTCTTTCCAGACTCCTTGTAACAGACACTTTCCAGGTGCCCAGACCTGCTGCCACTTACTTATTTACCATGCACTTTCTGTGCATTTGAGATACACCAGTCAACACAAAGACTCCTGCTTTCTTGACATCTGCCCTCTAGCAGAAACACAGGAAATATATATATATGGTATTTACATAAATAAATAGACCATGTGGGAACAGAAAAGAAAAAAAAGAAGAGTATAACAATTTGTAAAATGGGTTGGAGAAAAAGGAACATCAGAGTGATTTCCGAGAGGTGAGGGAAGAAGCCATTCAGGTGCCAGGAAACAGAATTAAATCCAACTTGACTGACATGTCACAGAGCCCCTTTTCCACTCCATTTCCAATATCATCAAACTAATTCCAAAGTCTCTCCAGGCAGCTGCCCTGCTCCACTTCCTCTGTGGTACAGGTAAACATTTTCCCCACAGTAAAACTACTAGCCCAGTTTTCACAATTCTCTTACCCATCCATCCCCAATATGACAAACTTTTACTCACTTGCTGAAAATTCTTAAAACTTTATTGTGGTCCTTCTCCACAAGGGCCATTCTGACTGGGGAACTAGGACTGCTTCTCTTTCCATCCTCTGCGTCCTACCACCCCCTGCAAGGCGGCTACACCTCCACCGCCTCTGCAAAGTAGTCTTTGTGGCTGCTATAGCTGAGTCTGTGCCAATGTTTCTCAGCACTGTAATTTTTAAATGAAAGCCTGTCATCTAAGTTTTCTATATTTTCCATCTTATTAACCATTACTAAATATTTGCTAAGAAAAACATTTTCAAACTGGAACTTTGTCATGTAAAGCACTTTTATTAGCACTGATAAACTTCTAAACACAACGGTTAAGAGTATTTGAAGGGGAGTGACTCAACTGGTAAAGTGCTAGCTGTGCAAGCAGGACAAGGTGAATTAAGACCCCAGCACCCACATAGAAAGTTGAGCACAGCTGATCACATCTGCAATCTCAGCATGTGGTGGAGCCCTCCCTGAATTTTTCCTAGCCAGCCAGTCTAGCAGGAACAGCAAATTCCAGGTTCTGTCAGAGATCCTGTCTCAAAAAGGTTGAAAGCAATATAGGAAGATACTTGACATCTGCATGACATGCACTTGGCTACACACACACACACACACACACACACACACACGCTAAAATAATTGAAAAAAGGAGTATATTTTTAGTGTGCAGAAATGCAAAAAGCATATATTTTAATGTTAATGATTGCTGATAGCTCTGTTTTGTTTTTCTCTAATCCAAAATTTCAGTTGTTTTCACTTCTATACTTACTTTTAAAAGCAAGAGGTTAATATGGTATCTACAAACCAATACAAACAAAAAGATCAACTATGATTGGGTTCATGAGTGATACTCAAATTACCTAAAAATATAACTTTAAGGAAAGATTACACACTGAGTCAATTGCAGTTGCAAAACCAAACTGCAATTAAGACAAGCTCAAGCCGCAAGGCATGGTGGTACATGCCTGTAATCCTAGCACACAGCAGCTAAGGCCCCAGAAAAGTCTGGGACTACACAGTGGTCAGCATGGACTCTACAGCAAGGCCAAGTTTCAAAACTATTTTAAAAAGGGAGGTGGGTGCTGAAGAGATGTACGATAGCTCATTACAGAATCGTGATGACCAGAGTTCAGATCCTAGCACAAATGTAGCAAGCAGGGCTCCCTAAAAATGCTTGTAACCCCAGCTCTGAGGGATAGAAAAAAGGAAGGGTTACTGGCTTCCAGCCTAGTTGAGAAAATATGAATGAGCCCCAGGTTCAGGGAGAGATTCTGCCTCAAAGGAACAGGCAGAGAATGATAAAGAAGGACATAGGCACTTGCATACACGGACACACAAATACACAGATGAATGAATGAATAAATAAATAAAATTTTAAAGTAGAAAAATAAGTTTGATTCATATTCTCACAGAAAGAAGAACTTCCTGTTGAAATAACCCTAACAATATGACTCTGATTTTCTTGTCTGTCAAACAGAAATCAGAAGCTTCTCATGCAAACACCTTAATAGATACAAACTGAGTCCCAACCTAAGCAAACTCTTGTCAATTCTGTCTACCCAGATAGAAGGGGTTAATGGTAGCACACCATCATCTGTGGCTTACTTGCTGGACTATTATTAGTCTATAATAATATATTATTAGTCTATTCTAACTGAAGTACAGTCTTGCTACTATGAAAGTCTCTATTAGTGAAAGGTCAAACACAAAACCTTAGGAACTATGGTTCATGCTAAAGAATGCTGAAGAGGATTTATGTCATCAAAATCCACAGTTATCTTCTGAGCACTGGTTGCCTAGACCTGGGACAAATGGAACCATTTTGTGGCCCCAGGGATTTAATTTAAGACAGAAGGCTTACTCAGCATGTTCAAGGCCCCAGGTTTGATTTGTACCACCACAAACTTTTTAAAATTAATCAGTGTGTAAAAAGAATCTGCACCTTTTGTGTGCTACTAACTAGCATCCAGGGTTGGCTATTAGGTTAAATGAGACAAGATAAGTAAATGCTTATATTATATTCTTCTAATGAATATTAACGCAGCCTACTTGTATAGCTAGGGGTTGTTATTTGAGCTAGGAATTATTTTTACATGTCTTGTTTTCAGGTTGCCAAATGGGGGAAAAGATTCATAAAAGACCATATTAGGCCAGACAGTGATTGCATGCCTTTAATCCCAGCACTGGGGAGGCAGAGATAGGCAGATCTCTGAGTTCGAGGCCAGCCTGAACTATAGAGTGAGTTCCAGGACATCCAGAACTATTTATTACATAGAGAAACCCTGACTCAAGAAAACAAAAAACAAGCAAACAAAAAACATTAACAGATCAATAAAACTGAACCCATATAGTCAGCTTTACTACACTGGTATTTAAAAAAATGGATATATGGTAAAACAAAAACAAGAACCTGGTAAGTCAACCAATTATAAGTTCACAATAAAGTAGTCACTAGACTGACCTACAGTGTCTGGACTGTAGGCCAACTACACGGTTAAAAAAGGATCTACTTCAGCAAAACAAATTTTAATTTTTGTGGAAAGTGCTTGGATGTGTTCTTAAGAAAACTCAGCTCAGAAACACATTCTGTGCTAGGGATGTAGCTCAATTGCTCAGCATGTTAAAAACAAACAAAACAACTCTGGGTTCAATCCTCAATACAGCAAAAAAAAGTAAGTAAGCAAATAAATAAATAAATCTGCACTGTTCTGGGAGCAGTAAATCAGAAGTTCAAGGTCAGTCTTAGGTGCCTAGCAAGTTTGAGCTTCGAGACCTTTTCTCAAAGAAAGGGTGGAGGCCTACAACGCTGCCCTAAATGCTGCAGTTAGGTTGGGTCAAAGTGACTATAAATTTGAGACTAGTCCAAAATTTCCTAGAGCAAGTTTTATGAAGAAAAGCAAAACATCCCTGAGAAACATGCCAGCATCTGCCCTTAATTCCAGAAGCAGGAAGTAAAAATGTGTCCCAATCACATGATAGTAAACCAATCCATCTGTTCAGAAAACACTGTGTTATGTAAGCCATGACAAGAAAGCGCAGCAAAGGGCTCACAGTTTGCAGCCCCTCTCCCACATAAACACCCAATTCAACTACACCTTTCTTAACACCAAGACAAATGCAACAGTACTGTCAGCCCACCGCTCTTAAACAGTAAGGACTATACCAAGTCACTTAATGAGCAATAAAAAACATAGTGACTTTTCGCTGGAAGACTTTTTACCTATAAGCATCCTCCCTCCTGAAAAACTCACTTTTCTTAAATTTTGTTAATTCAAGACCAGTTTCACTTAAGGAAATCAGCACTAATCCAGTTCCTCCCTCATCTTCAAGTCCTTTACTTTTAATTTTAAAGCACAGGACAGGACACAAGATTTGGAACTAGAAAACCCAAGTTCCTTCCTATCTCAGTTTGGCACTGCGGAGCCCTGAGAATGTGATTACTCTCGGGATTCTCCAGGGTAAACTGAAATGACGATCTAACTATGATCTTCACAACTGGAATGCCCAGCGCTGGCAGGCAAGCATCCCATTATGTTATTCTCCTTTACATCACCCACTTATATTTCCATTCCGTCTCATTTCTAGACATGTATTAGAGTTTTTAGAGCTGGGGAAAAGATAATACATCCAAACACACAGTGCAGACTAAGGAACCTAACTCTAAAAAAATCATTTGGCTTGATTCTTGTCCTGCAGCAACTGGAAACATAAAGAACTTCAAAAATCATCAAATCCTCCTATGTGTCTATCTGAATTCTAGAGACCCTTCAAAACCATTTTTAGTCAGAAAGTGTCCAGGAAGCCCTCTCCAGGCACTTCAGTCTATACTACTACTTCCTTGTCAAATACTAATATGTCTCTCCATAAAAAAAGTTGTATTAAAAACATTTAACAATAGGCACTACAAAGGTAGTAGCTTATTTAACCAATCAAAACACAAACAGCCTACTGGGCAGTGGCTATCCTACTCATTGCTAAAAAAAAGAAACTTCAAATTTAAATACACATACTTTTCTCAACTGATTTCTACAATTTCATGAATTATACAAAGCAAGTATCACAAAGTAAATAGCTGTTTTGTTTATCATACCACGCCACGTTCTCCAATTATATATATATAATAAATATGTAACTCTAAATTAATATGGCATAATCTGTACTTAACATAAATAGGACTGCCCAGTCAAACAGAATTTATTTAATCAAGACACATTTATGTAGAACATAATATAAGACACAGTGCTGGGTTCTAAGGACATAACGAAAAGACATAATAATACCCTGGATACTCAATACATACTCACACAGTTAGTCAACAATACAGGATGGTAGCAGTGGGTAACACAAACTTTAATGCTATACATTTCCAAGAGACAGAATTCAAAGAGAGCTAAATGAAGCCTAAACAGAATGTCAGTCTGAGAATTTCTGTCCTCCGATTCCCATAGAAAGGACAAAGTCCTCAGTGAGAGGAACTGGTGGGAAAGCAGCTACCACTAGAAAGCAGAGTTTGCAGTTCGGAGATGTCATCTCTCTAGGTGGGTGGCCCTAATCACAAGCCTCAAGTGCTGCTCTGGGTACTAACTACACAGCAGAGACCTTCAAACCTCGATGGACAGCCCAGGACAGTTTGGCACTGGTTCATTAAAAAAAAAAACAAAACACTGAAACACCAGCCTAACTTATCTAAGCCACAGCTTCTTTTAAGGTGGGATTAGAACTCACTATGTAGACCAGGCTGTCCTCAAACTCACAGAGATCTCTGCCTCTCAAGTGGTGAGATTAAAGGCATATGCCACTTTGCCGGGCTGGCCACAGCTTCTTAAACTGAGTCATAACTCCAGAAAGAGGTGCTGGGGAGGGTCACAAAAACTCTGGCAACAGAAAAGGACTTCTGAATACACAACACCCCAAAACTAAGTCAAAATCAAATGAGTAATGAATCTGAGGTGTTTCTGGCAGTACGTGCTTATGCTGCATCATGCAACTTCACTATGGCCTTGGTTCTGAACATACATGTTGTGATGCTGTGCAGTGCCAACACAGTTCAGACTATTTTGAGTTTTAATGTTTTTGCTATACAAACAAAATTTTCTACTCTTTCAGAAATTTAATGGCTAACTACAGAAAAGATTTCCATTCCTCATGTGTACAAAGTGGTATATGTGTTAGAATGTTTGGTTTTAAAAACTGTTTAAGTTAAAAATTATTAAATGAATTTCATCTTGTGATTAACACAGAATTTCCAACACTTTCTGAAATGGCCCTAAACACATGTAATTATGTGAAGTGGCATTGAATGATTTAATTCTTTGTGTAAAAATAAACGCAGCCACCTCATTACTATGAAATTTTGCTTTAGCCTTTAATAAACGGCAACTGTATGTACCAATTGTTTTAAAATAATTTTATTTATGATCTATTATCAGAATGTTTGATTTATATGCCTGCTTTCTACATCCATATATTCAAGGTCACAGACAATATCTTGAGAAAAGAAGGTGGCAAATAGGAAAAGATTATGAAGTGCTAGTTTAAGCTCTGAGCAGTAAGAGCATCTAGGCCAGTTTGTATTACACAATTGCCTAAGTGGGAGATAAACTCCTCCAGGGCATGGACCAACCTTCTCAGCCTCCAAATCAAAACTGCTAAATGCATGCATGTGCCCTGCTTTGTCCTAGGTAGAAAAGAATATATTACTTTAGAGAAAGAACTTTACTTTAGAGTAAAGGCCACTTATAGTTGATGCATAATTATTACAATTCTCCCACTTTGCCCCCAATTGTCTTCCTTCCTAAGTCAATGTTAGAACCCACAGTATCTTCTAATGCAGACCTATGTGAAGGGTATGTTCAAGTAAATTTAAAAAGACACCTAAGCTGTAAGTATTAAATACCAACTGTTCTTTAAGCGGGCAATGCTACTTTGGAGTAGCAGGTGCACCGATTTTGAACTCTGAAAGGCCTAAGTGCAAATCCTAACTTCTGCACTTAGTAAGAACTTAATCTCCTGCACCTTAGTTTTCATGTCAATATACAGGACAAATACTGGTAGCCCTGAAAGTTCGGTTATGGGTGTCAGATACTGTACTATGGTGTGCCTTTTGTATATGCATTATAATCGACTCATATAGTAAGTAGTAACTATTAAGTTTAATAATAGCTAGCACCCACAGTCTAGAGAAACGTTTTTTGCTTGTTTTGATTTTTTAAAAAATTTTGTTATCCTATTTCACCAACAAAAATGTATTTTCACTGTATTTTAGCTGCTAATGCTGAGCCTCGGTATTTTGCTTTCTCCTATTTTAATTCGGTTACTGACAAAGTTTTCCCTCTTTCCTCCACGGGGTGACATCCACTATCACGATCGGCATTAATATTTTGGAAAACCACACAACATTCCCCACTCAAAACTCAGCTACATAGAAGTCTGATCCTAAAACTACCTTCACTTAAGGAAACCATATATCCAAAGCAACGACCCCTTCGAGAAAATAAAGCATTCGGCCAATTCTACAGCATCAATCCCATTAAAACGTTCCCAAACCTGAAGAGTGAACAAACGTTCAAGTTTCTACTCGCAAGACAACCGCTAGCCCTCTGGTTACAGGACTCTTAACTCTTCCTAGACGCACGAAGGGCGAACATTCCGCGCTTCTTCCCGCCCGCTTCTCACACAAAGCCCCCCGAGTGGAAGAAGAGTCGCCCTTGGTGGGTGTCTTCCATCGAGACAGCGCCGCGCACCCGGGGTCTCGGCCCTCGGCGCCCCTTACAACCCCCTGGGGAGCCCTCCAAGCTCCGATCCCCCGACCGCCTCCACTCCGGTGCCCGCCCACACCCCAGCAGCCCCAGGACCGGACCCACTTGGGAAGGGGGCCATGGTCCCGGCCGGCCTCGCGCCCCCGAGGGCATCCCCCGACCTCCGCAGGCT
>LOJH01008046.1:12938-23180 GCA_001685095.1 Ellobius talpinus | reverse complement strand
AGAGAGAGAGAGAGAGAGAATGAATAAAGGAAGGAAAGAGGGAAGGAGTAGAAAGGTACATGCCCTAGTATAGGGTGGGGCTATAAATGACAGCAAGCACCGTTTCACTATGACAAAAATAAGGCTTCAGGCCCTTGACAATGTGAATTCTCTACATCCAGACAGGAACAAAAACTGGGTTGTTTCCCTCTGGTCACCTGAAAAGTCGGGAGAAATTTTCCGAGGTTCCCCACCTGCTCTGGACACTGCCCATCCCACGCCCTTCATCCCACACAGCCAGGGCCTCTTAGCCACGCTCCATTGCTGACCTCTTCTCTGGTCCCAGCTTCTCTTCTCTTCCCATGCATCTTTCACCCTACAAAGGCCACGAGTCCCTACAGTGTGGGGACAACATAGTTCACACCAGGGAAGCTCCTTTCCTAAGCTAGAATCACTTTTGTGCCACTTATGAGAGACGGCATAAAATACATCTGTTGAACAAAACGGAGCCCTCACAGCCTGAGGCTCTCAGGGTTGGTCCTGTAGATCAGGCCCCATATGTTAAAGATGAGGAAACTGAGGCCCAGAGAAGGCTGGGCTCATGGCCTACCATTTGTTGAGCCAACCCCAATGCTACCCTCCACTTGTGGCACTGTCCCCACATCATGCCCGCTTGTCTCTGGTCCCCATGTTGGGAGCTGTGGCCAAGAGGAACAAGGGAAGTCAGTTACCTTCCCCAGTGGGAGTGGCTCCGGACCCAGGCGCTGGGGCTGCATTCCAGTCCATACATCACTGTGTCCCCATAGTCCAAAAAGGGTTTGTTCAGTCTGCGGGGGGGGGGGATACAGGAAAAGCAGAATGGATGGATTAGACAATGACAGTAAAAGAACAAATGGAGACACCCTAGGGGGCCTTTGAGCCCTTCAAGGACCACATGTGGGGTGCATGTACATCTGTGTATGCACATGCATACATGTTCACATATGTACAGGTGCACATACATGGAGGCCAGACGAGGAAGACTGGGTGTCTTCCCCAATCACTCTCTGCCATTTACTTTGGAGACAGGCCCTCTTCCTGGGCTTGGAGTTTGCCCACTATTAGGATGACTGTCCAGGAAGCTGCAGGAACTTCCCATCTCTGCTTCTCCAGTGCAGCGCTGCAGGAGCTCACCTCTGCACCCAGCTTCTTTTTGGTTTTGTTTGTTTTAACATGGTTACTGGGTTTCTGAACTCAAATGCCCTTCCTACACATTAAGCATTTTACCAAATGAGCCCCCTTTCAACTCCTGGGTCACAGGTATTAAGCAAATGACATGGAATCCTCATCACAATCCAGAAGCCCCTGGTAGAGGTAAGTATTTCAGTGCAATAAACAAGCAAGCACAGAAATTAGGATGTGGTCTCTGTTTGCTGGACAAGTGTAAATCTAATAGATGAACTCAAAAATGGTAAAATAATAATAATAATAACAACAACAATAATAAGCAGGGAAAGGCAACACCACAGTGACAGCAGCCATCCCCAGCAAGGTGACGAACCCAGAGGAGCTGTACAACCCACTTTCAGACTGACGAAGGACCCATGCTGGCAATCTACGCCCTTTAGGAAATGGCACAGGGCTCTTACCTGCGGCATAAGTGATGAGCACACTTCACCAAAATCCCCATGCAGTGCACGGCCACGATGCCAATCACCAGCAGGCTGAGAGGACCCAACTAGGTACCAAGGTTGCAGACAAAAGAAAAAGAAGCAGGCAGAATTAGGAGAAAGTCCAAGAGAGACCGGATGCACAGGCGATAAAATGCTACTGAGGCACTTCTAGAGACAGCTCTGGCCAACAGGAGAGAGATGGTCCAGGAGTATGGATCTGTGTGTGCCCTCAGACCTGGTCCAGACAGTTAATCTTGCGGACAATGGATCCACAGAGCAGAAGTTCCCAGTGGGCTCTGGGATGTAGGAGGGAAGTTATCCTGCAGGTGATCAGCAAGGTCAACACTTAGACAGTCAACATCTCTGAAACCGTGATGGCGCTAGGCAAGCAGATTATGTGTGGAGAGTCAAAGGGAGGGCAGGACTGCCAGCTAAAATCACCAGGCTCAGGGCCTAAGAAGTGCCTGGCACACAGAGGGCCCTAATGCATAACTTTCGATGCATGGATATCTGAAACCCTTACCAAGAGGCCTGCATTCTTCACTGCCAGTGGTAGCCCCAGGAGTCCGGTACCAATGTTGCCTTTTAGCAGGTGGATCAAGGTCTGGAACCATCTGAGGTAGGAAGGCCAAGCGGGAAGCATTAGTTACAATGTGGGCCAGTGCCTATCTGCAAGGCCCCAACGTGAAAAGCCTACACACAATAGCTTATCTAATTTCCCAAACAATCTTACATTTTATTTCATAGATGAGTGACCAAATAGTTCAAAGAGCACACCTCCCAATGACAGCACTTCCTGACCCCTCCTCTCTTAGAAGTCAGTACAGAGGGATGACGGAGGTTCTCTCTAGGCAGTCCATCTTTTCCAGCTGCATTCAGGGCTAGATTTGACCACTGAGTGATGACTGATGTCTCCCGAAATGACACAGAGGATGACAAGTTGTACGATGTGTGGAAAACAGGGGTAACCAAAAAATAAAGTCCAAGCTAGGTGTAGTGGTAAACACTTAATCCCAGCACCTAGGAGGCAGAAATGGGTCGGTCTTCAAGAGTTCGAGGCTAGCCTGATTCACACACCCAGTGCCAGGCCAGCCAGGACTAACTATTAGGAGTCTCTGTCTTAAAAAAAAAAACAACCAACCAAAAAAAAAACACTAAATAAATGAATAAAATAAAGTCCAACCCCTCTGCTACACAATACCTGGTGGGTCTCAACATTCCTACTAGGCCAGGCATGGTGGTGCACGCCTTTAATCCCAGCACTTGGGAGGCAGAGGCAGAAGAATCTCTGTGAGTTCAGGGCCAGCCCTGGTCTACATAAGTTCCAGGAGGGCCAAAGTTAAATAGAGAGACCCTGTCTCAAAACAGCAAAAACAAAAAGTTGCTATTGGATTTTGTGTTTGAAAAAAATAGAGGCCAGCTGCTTCTGCGGGCCCAGGACTAGAGAAGCCCTCTTCAGTGGGTCCCTGGTTTATGGTGGGACATTTGGACTAAATTTGTACGGATTGTCCCCATCGTTTCATGACTTCATATAAAGCCTCCCATGTGTTCTCATTCATTTTTTTTTTCACTCAACAAATACTTGGGCGGGTCTAGATGAGTCAGACATGGATGCCAGCCTCTACGGACATGTACTATTTCAAGGGAAACAAGAGATGAAGGGTAGGGGATACAGCCAGGGAGAACTGAGGTATGAGAGTGGAGGAGACCTGAGGCCAAAGAGGGGTGTGTGTGTGCCACTGCCACAGGAAGGCAGCAGATTCATCCCAGACTACAGAGGAGTGTGCTGGTCGTGACCTTTCTTTGCTTTTTGTTCCCTGTGACAGAGTAAGAAACAACTCAAGTGAGGTGCCTCCAATCACTCAAGACTTGACCCTGGACATAAAAGTCCTTTTGCACAAATAGCCCTCAGGATCCCTCAAAACTGGCGCTTGCACACAAATCTGCATTTGGCAGAAACCGAAAGCCAACAGCACTTGCTGCCCACAAAGGCCATTCTTTCCAGTCTACCAGGAAGGTCATCGGATCTGTTTGCCATTCTGGATCTGTAGGATGGACCATCAAGATAAGGCCTTTGGCTCTCAGGAAAGATGTGTGCCTGTGCTCTGAGCCACAGCCCAGAGTCCTGCAAGGGTCCAACCGCATTATCAGCAGCCAGTAGCCAGGAGGACAACGGGCCTGTTAAATCTGTACCTTGGCAAACAAATGTTTAACCCACTAAAGTGCAAAGGTAAGCTTGTATTACATCCTCTCTCCTTCCCGAAGCCTTCCCAGAATGCCCCTGTGCTAGGCTTCGTGGCCATTCCCTTCCGTTCTGGGAACTGTTATCTCACCTGACTGTGAAGTAATGGAACCAGGGCAGGTGATCCTCAAGGCCCTTCAGTTCAGAAACATTAGGCTTCTAGGCCCAGGGTCAAAATTGTCCAAAGTGATGTCACCTCAACACCAGGTAGGCATCACAGTATCACTCCATGGCTGTGACATTCTAGCCACACCACAGGGTGGGTTAGTTTCTGAAGACAGAAGGGAGAGACACCAACCGGACCCATCTAGTTTTCATTTGTGCTATCATTAGCTCTTAGGCTCCCCACCCACCAGGTCTTCTTTTATTCTCTGATGAATTAAGAACCCTAATATCTTTGCTTATGTAGGTTCTATCTGCAGAAAAGTTGTATTACTAAAACTCAAATTTTATAATTTACAATTTAAAATAACAGTAAGTTTAATAGATATTGATAGTTTAATGATTGAAGTTAAATATGGGAATTAATTTTTAATTTATGTGTATGGGTGTTTTGTTTGCATGCGTGTCTGTGACCCATAGAAGTGTACTGCCCTCAAAGACCAGAGAGAGTGTTGGCTCTCCTGGGACTGGAGTTATGGACGTTTGAGCCACCATGTGGGTGCTGAGTATCAAACCTGGTCCCCTGGAGGAGCAGCAACCATCTAGATCTCCAATCACTCATTTTTTAAAAAATTTTTTTGCATGTGCGTGCGTGTGTGCATACATATGTGCGTGCGCACGTGTGTGTGTGTGTGTGTGTGTGTGTGTGTGTGTGTGTGTGTGTGTGAATGCCCTCAAAGGCCAGAAGAAAGTATGGGATCCCCTAAAGCTGGAGTTATAGGTAGTTGTGAGCTGCCCAGTGTGGGTGCTGGAACCAAAGCTCAGGTCCTCTGCAAGGGCAACAAATGCTCTTCACCACAGAGCCTGCGCTCCAGCACCGCCTCCTCCACCACCAGGGAGCCTGGGCTCCAGCAAGGCCTCCTCCACCACCACCTCCTCCACCACCACGGGGCCTGGGCTCCAGCACCGCCTCCTCCATCACCACAGGGCCTGCACTCCAGACTCCAGCACCACCTCCTCCACCAATACCTCCTAAATATCTCATCCTACAGAAGACAGCTGAGTCTCTGTTTCAACATTCAGTCTACATGCGTTGCTTTGGCGAAAGACTATGAGAAAGTGTGCTCTCCCTAGACATATACTGGAAAAAGAAGGAACATTTCAACTATGGCAATTCTTCTCTAACATCACTCCAAAATGAATATGTTAGCTACAGCGTAGACTCTGACCCTCCCATGCCCCATTCCTTTAACCACTGATGCAGCTGTCTGCAGGGACCTTTCCCTCATACACAATCCCCTCACATGTGTGGAGGATCTGAATACTAACCTCTTGCATTATATCAGCTCAAAGCAAAGCTTTGACCTCACAGGAAAGCATTTGTGAGCACACGGTGCTAGTTATGAGAGTGGGTTGGATGTTCTGCTTGTTTGTTTGTTTGTTTTGCTTTTTGGTTTTTTGTTTTTCTTTAATTTTTCTTGAAAACTCAAATTTCATGTGAGTCACAAAAACATTGTTGGTGGTTTTTCTTGAATTAATGGGTCTGTTTCTTTCATTTTCAAAGGAAATATTAAATACGAGGATCTGAAAACCTAGTTAGTTGGATGCTCTTTCTAGTAAAGCAAACCTTTTCTATTAAAAAATTATGAACAAGAACTGCAGTTAGTTCAGTTGGCAACTGCCAATACTCACTCTATGGTATCTGGTATTTTTTTTATAGCGACAACTGAGAGACCCATGCTAAAGGTTGCAATTTAGTAAGAATTAATGATCTCACTATCTCATCAAGGACTTTTTGGTTATTGGAGATAGGCTCTCATGCATCCCAGGCTGGCCTTGAACTCCCTATGTAGTCCAGGATGACTCTGAACTTCTGATCCTCTGGCCTCCAACTCCCAAGTGCCACCACAGTGAGTGTGTGTGTTGCTGGGAACGAGACCCAGGGCCCAGTGCATGCTAGGCAAGCACTCTGCCACCTGAACCACAGCCCCAGCCATTGCCAAGGACAATCTTAAGCAGAACTGGCCTCTTCCTTCTACTCACAAGTGACTAGGATGATGCAGATGTTATGGGGGTTGAGGGGAGGAAGCTGCAGACACACTGTTCTGCATCCTCGTGCACATGTGAACAGAATGAAAGGCAAATGACATCTTAGCACTTTTAGGAAGAGAAAGGTTCATGGGACCCCAAAAGCTCTGCAGACCATATTTGTCAAATGTCTGTTCCAAGTTAACAAAGGCCAGTAGGTAGCTAGCTGGTGCCTCAGCCTGCTGGTCTGGGGAAACACCACTGAGGTGAGGTAGAGAGCGGTTACTACGTACTCAACTCAATGGGGCAAAGGAGGGAAATGTGCCTTACTCCTACTCCGTCACAGAAATGCCTAAGGTCTCTACTTTATTGCACTCAATATTTTGGGCTTTTATCTGATCTTTTAAATGCTAGAAGAGTCGGGTGTGGTTAAGCAGCTCTTCCAAGGTCCTTTGCTCCCTACTAAAGTAGATAACAAGGAAAGGTAAAAGGCTTTAAATCACGTCCCTCACACTACCTAGGAGAGATTAACAAGAGTCCTCAATCAGCCTTGGCCTACCTGGCATGCTTCCTGAATAAATGCCTGGGTAGGTCCTGTCCCCAGGCTGGAGTGACCAAATAAATACTTTCCCCTTAGAAAATGTCCTAACACAAGCCAATGGAGGGTGCTATCTGCTCGGCTTGATTCAAGAAACCATGGATAGTGATAAAAGCAGCATTGAGAGCAGTCCAGGCATGCATCCTTGAATGGCTAACCTGGAAAGGCCAGCCAGCTGGTCTTGAGTTTCAGAAAGGTCTCTCTAAAAGTGAAATTTTAGAGTGAGCACAGAAAGCTCTGTGCAAACAAGTTGATGACTGGAAGTATTTCACAACCCCTGAAGGGATTTCCTTCTCCCTGGGAGACATTGATGGGGTGGATGAGGTCAGAGGAAAGACAGGAAGGAGGTCCTCGCTGCCACCAGTAGCACCTTAGGCAATCTTTTCCACCAGCTAAATTGCAAATCAATTGGGAACCGATAGCAGTATGTTGTATGGGCGATAAGCTAAAAGCCAGAACCTTTGTGTTAGTGGTGGCAAGGAGCCAGTTATGTGAACAGGCTATTTTCCATGCCCACCTCAGTTCACAGCGGAAAATGTCCCTCCCAGGAAAGAGTGCAGGCAGAGGGCATGTCCCCACAACGTCCAGATCCTCTTGAGCAGTCACGGAGAGTGGGGGCGTGGGGGCATGTAGGCACAAGCAGCCCTCAGTAAGTCACATCCAACCCACAATGGAACCCAGGAAGGGTGACAGCTGAGATTGGGGATTAATGACAGGGCTTCTCAACTGGTCCTTATATCTGGAGAAACTGAGGATCAAAGAGGGCCAAATTTGGCCCCGATGAGAGCGGTATAGCTTCCAGGCTCAAGACTGCAGCCTCCTTAAGGAAGGTAAAGTGGATCTCTCTTCCCTACTGACTCTGGAGGGTTCTTAAATACCGCTGCCACTCCCTCTCCCTGCATCTGCCGCCTGGTAATGGGACAGGAGTCCCACAAGGCTCTGCCAAGGAGGCGTTAATGGGGCCAGGAGGCATCTGACACTTCTAGCCCAAGAGATTATGCCTCTAGAGGCTTTTAAGTCAAAGCTCTTCCTGGCCAACAGCCTTCTGGAACTAACAAGGAATAAGAAATGACCAAGAAGGGCAGAACCCTTTCCTCTGTCAAGCTGGGTATCATGTCAAATGGGAAGATGGAGGCACAAACCGTTCCCGGGGAGACTTGGGGACAAGAAAGCCCACTCCATGGCAGGGGTCACAAGTACTCACGTCGTGCTATTGCTCTCCCCTAAGCGCTGGTAGGAGCCAGGGGAGAAGTTACCAAGGCCTTCAGATGGGGTCTCTTCAGGGCTCACGTCTGTGGAACTATAGTCGTGATAGTCTTCGTTCCGAAGTCTCTGCGTGGACATGGTAGCTGTGGGGACAGAGGCGGTGTTAAAACCTCCAGTAGCTGGGGCCTTCATCTCTAGGTGTGGGGTGGGCTCAGACACAGTGGTAGCCATTGTCACAGCTGCTCCCAGTGACAGATGCACCACAGGGTAAGTCTGACTGGAGTGGCCAGTCCCAACCAAGGAGAATGCAAGAGGCACAAAGTCCACAGGGCAGGATGGGCCTGTGTGGCCTCTGCCTCCCCACTTTCCCACATGGTGCCATGCTCATAAATTTCTAAATTAATTCTAGGGCACCTGGGTAACGAATAAGTAAGGTCGCTGGGCAGGGTGGGGTAATGCAAGTGTGCACTTCCAAGGAGCCTTCCCTGGTCTTCTGGCTGGGTTCACCCCCACCCTCCTCTGAGCTTATCTCTTGGACCTCAAACAGTAGTTAAATCTCACACCTTCCCCAAGAGTGAGCTCTCAGATGACATGAACCTAGATGTTTCTTTGGGTGTCCTTTTTAATCCTTTGCCTTCAGCAGATAGCGTGGTGTTAGTCATGAGATCCCTCTGGGCCACCCAAATCTTCTCCAGCTCCACAGGGTCCCAGACCACAAATAACTACCTCTTTCCCACTATGAGCTCAGCCCATCCCCTACTCTTTGGAAGCTGTAATGGTTAATTTTAATCGACACCTTGACAGGTCCTACAATCCCCTTAAAAAGAGAATCTCAGTGAACGTCTGTCTAAGTCAGGTTGGCCTTCAGGGTGCGTCTATAGGGGAACTGTCTTAAGTTAACTGATGTGGGAAGACACCGCCCGCTATGGGCAACACCATTCCCTAGAAAAATCAAGCTGAGCACAAACAAGCATGGGAGCGTGTCCACATTCATTTCTCTTTGCTCTTGACTGTGGATACAGTTAACTGTTTCAAGTCTCTGCCACCTTGACATCCCTGAAACAAATGACTAGAACCTGAAATTCTGAGCTAAAATTAACCCTTTCTCCTCCAGTTTGTTCGCATGGAGGCTTTCATCAGAGCAACAGGGATGAAACTAGGTCAGGGTGATCAGACTCATCTCCTCACCTGGGCTCTTCTTGCCACCAACCTGAGTGTTGGAATATGGTGGCTGACCACAGCTCAGAGGAAGAGGAATGCGAGCAGGAAAGACCATGAGATACCCCATCTTTGTCTCAGTAGTTCCTCTCCATGATGCTGTGTTGGGGGCTCAGAAAATGGTATCCCAAAGTCAAGCAGTGTGAACTAAAGGAGGCCCGAAGGCCATAGGAGCTGCCCCAACAGCAAGCTCGCTGACCTTCTCCTGCTACATGCCTTCCTCCCAACCTCTGTCCCTAAAGTGAATCTCAGACACGAGAATTCTTCCCGTTTCTGCCAAGCAGCCATGAGACCTAAAATGGCCATTCTACCCCTTTTATTTTCTTTGTCCTGTCCTGGAAGGAGGGAAAGTTCCACACAGAGGCAGAATCTGAATGGCCAGACTGGGTGTAGCTCAGTTGGCTTCCTCTACCACACACTGTGGCCAACTTTTCCACACAACTGCCCACACTTCGGCAAATTGGAGCGTACAAATGGGAGTGTGAGCTCAAACTGAACGGATCCCCCTGGGTCCTTCCATATTTTTCTCAGAAGGCTCCCATGTCACATAAAATGTTGACTAAATAAGCACTTGCACCCTCATTAAGCTGTCTTGTTACAGGAGCGTTGGTCATGACCTTCATGACGGGGAGGACGGGGTCACACCTTTCCAGCCCTATGCCTTCTCTTAAATGTTTATGAATTTGCTCATGTTTAACAGCTGGTGAAAGAAGTAACCCTCCCTGCTGTGTGCTGATGAGGGATGGTGAGGCTGTGTCCTCTCCACATGGCTCTGGGGAAGAGAGGAGGGGAGAAGAGTGGAGGGAAGGGCTTTTTTCAGCCAGGGGAAAGTTGTGGAAGCCCCCAGAACCCTAGCCCAGTGCTAAGGATCCTTCACCTTAAACCCCTCATTGCATAGAGGAAGGCTCTCCCCCAAAGACAGAGGGACCTGTCCTGCCCGCCAAGCAGTAGCAAGGCCAGAAGCGTATCTCCCTCCTGACTGCCTGTTGGTGTGGAAATGTGTCCTGGTGACAGTGCCAGGTGCCATGGGATCTAAACGGAAAAAAGTCAGGTCCCTATTCTTCAAGGATCCACAGTCTAATAAGGGTGGGAAAGTACATTAGCAATAAAAAGATGATCAAGAAAACCCATTCCTTCTCCACCAGGCTCTCCCCCAGCAAGCAGACACCAGCCTGGCTCTGAGATGCTACCTCAGGGTGAGAAGCTGGCTCTCCAAC
>LOJH01008045.1:0-19767 GCA_001685095.1 Ellobius talpinus | reverse complement strand
AGAGAGAGAGAGAGAGAGAGAGAGGGCAGAGTCAGGTAGACACCAGGTAGTTGCCAAAGGAGAAAGAAACCTGGCAGCCATCCACCCAGGAAGCAAGACATTTAGAAAATTAGGTAATACCACAGCCTCTTGGCGATACATAGATTAATAAAAATGGGTTAATTTAAGATGTAAAAACCAACTAGGAATATGCCCAAGCCATTGGCCAAACAGTGTTGAAATTAATAAAGTTTTATGTGATTACTCAGGTCTGGGTAGCCAGGAAACAAAAGTGCAGTCTCCGTTTACAGAGCCATCCATTAAAATGCACCTTGAGACAGTTAGCATGCTTTCCATGCTAAAAGTTAAAAGATAATATAAATTCACTGGAAGAGTACTTGCCTAGCATGCACGAAGTCTCAGGTTCCATCCCTAACACCATAAATGGGGCATGGTGGCTCTGGCCTCTAATACCCGCACTTGGGGGATCAGAACTTTTAGATCATTCTCAACTAAATAATAAGTTTGACGCAATCCTGGACTACATGAGACCCTGTATAGAACAAACTAAACGCCAAAACAGCAGATAGGACTTCTGTCAATGGTTCTGTGGGGGTCATAGTAACCAAGGGGTCATGCTAACCTGTGGATTGTGAGTAATTTGCAGATTCAGCCAAGTGAAACTTCAACTTCTTACCTTGAATTGTTAAGTGATGACTTTGGTTTCTGCACACCATCCATGGGATTCTTGCTTTCTTATGTGGCCATTTTCTCTAAGTCATTCCCTTATCCCTGTCTGTCAGTTCTTTCAAATATTTTTCCTTCCTACCCACCAACTTCAAACACTTTTTCTAATACTTTGTTTTATTCTTTCAATGAAAACTCATTTTCTACATTTTACCACTTGTATGAAGATAATCCCCAATTTTCCCACTTGTACCCGACAGGCAGACAGGTCTTGATTGCACGTTTCCTTGATCTCAGATAACATGTTCCAAAAATTCCTCTCAAGTCTTCTAATTATCATTCCGAACTGAAAGTCATTCTTCCACGGCGCCCACTGTTTTCTCAAAGCCTAAAAACATACAACCACTGGCATCAACTTCAATTCTCTCTGAAATCTTACTCCTCCCTTTTTTCTGCTTGCTGTATCAGAAATCTACAGCTGAAAAAAGTGTGGGATTGAGATAGGAAAACCCCCATCCAGATAGAGTCGATTTTCAAAGAATGGCCCAACCTTAACCCCTGCAGAACTGTGTTCCTTCTGTCCATTACAATGAGGTACCCTAGGACAAACTGGTGCACCAGGAGCTGTCCCAGTGCTGAGACTGCAATCAGGAATATGCCCCCTGCCCTGTCAGGGCTGAGGGTCAAGTGGAAGTGATCTGTTGTTGTCCAGGACCCGAAGAAAATGTTCTACTGCACAGCAAATATTCAGTCAGGGAACTGTTACTGGAATTGCATCCACAGGGGCTCACGGGGGAGAAGCATAAGGAAATACCTAGAAAAGGCAAAAAGTAACCTTTCTCATCCTCGTCACAAATCCCTTAGACTTCTAAAAAGACACAGCTTCCTAGAACAATATGGATATAATAACTCCAGGAGCTCTTGGAAACGGTCCATGTAGGCGAAGCTGGACACTGTAAACTCATCATGTCTAGGACAACATAGATGTGATAACCCCAGGAGCTCTTGGAAACGGTCCATGTAGGTGAAGCTGGACATTGTAAACTCATCATGTCTAGGACAACATAGATGTGATAACCCCAGGAGCTCTTGGAAACAGTCCATTTAGGTGAAGCTGGACACTGTAGAACTCACCACGTCTTTACTTTCACCATGTCATTATCTGCAGGAGACATGAAGCCACATTTTGTGTAGTGTTCTCACTGGAGACACTCATTTCTGACGGAAGCTACCTGTGTCCCCTGTCCAATAATTCTTTCAAAAAAGCCCTGTAAGCCTACTAGCCCCAAAGGGAATAGCCATCTCTCCTTGTGTCACATTCGAACAATGTTGTTGGGCAAGATACCTTTCAAAAATACTATGGGTTGGCTCACTCACCTTGGCCCCTCATTGTATCTGGAGTCAGGCTTGACCATGCTACTGTAAGATACTTATCCGCAGGTACATATAGCTCACATTTTGCATCTCCATCTAGCACATACCTACCTGTCCTTCTGGAGTACCCCCAAACCTCAAAAGACATGGTGTGTTCCACACTACTTTTCTCCAAGCTATCTGCCAGATAGCTTTAGAGAGAGGTACAGTGTCTTCTTCACTGTCAGGATCGAAGAGGACACGTCACATTCAGGACACAGTCATGCACATGACTATGAATTGGGAGACAGGTGTAACAATGTCATCAGACTTTAAGCTTCAACTAAATAAAAGTGCAAACCCTCATAACCAGTACTCAGGCATGTAAGATGATGTCTAGTTCAGCATGATCAGACCTAGCAGACTTGCATATCAGGTGCAGAGTTTATTATTCCAAGTAACTTGGGTAGGACTAGGTCATAGTTCTTCTTATTAAAGTCCTACTTATTAAAACCAGACCTACACATTCACCTCCAGAAATGGTCCTCACAATACAGGTGCTTATCTTTTGTTGTCAAGATGAATCTAGTATAAGCGTTCAAACTGGTATCTTTCACAATCTCTACCTCCCCGCCAGGTGCTCAGATTTGCCAGGAAAGACTTAACCAATTCAAGAATTCGGTGGATTTGAACAGACTTTTTGTTTGTTTATTTTTTTTTTCAGAATACTTCATTGAGTCTCAGTATT
Organism: Ellobius talpinus; assembly: GCA_001685095.1. Classification (NCBI taxonomy): domain Eukaryota; kingdom Metazoa; phylum Chordata; class Mammalia; order Rodentia; family Cricetidae; genus Ellobius; species Ellobius talpinus. Next base: position 17,000 of record LOJH01008045.1, on the reverse strand, counting down.
CAAAACTAGAAATTGGGATGTGTTTTAAGGTCAAATCTCTTAGTATCAGGATCCTGAGATCAACCTTGCAGTTTATACAGCAAGAATACACAAATAATTGACTAGGTTAGGTAGACCTGATACCATTAACATTAGATATGTGAGACCGATATCCCTGCTTGTTTTCTTGTTTGATGAGTTTGAAATATACAAAAAGTGGGCCAAAACCGAACACTGTAGATAAGGGACCAGAAGATTATTATAAGTCTTATATTTCAAGTTAGTAAAGAGAAAAGAGCGAGTAGCAGCAAAAGTTTAAGTGCTTTGACATCTGAGGTTCCAATCATGTATTAAATGCATGGCTAGTGAGATGGCTCAGCAAGCAGGCCACTTGCTGCCAAGTGTGGTGACCTAAGTTTGATACCTTAGACCCACTTGGCACATGTTGAGAACTGACTCCTAAAAGTTACCCTCTAACCTCAACATGTGTTCCATGTGCACACAAAGTAAGAGAGACAATGCAAAAATTCAAGAGAGAAATATATTAAATATACTAATTTGTATAATTCTATACAACAGAATACCAGAAAAGACTTTAAAGAAACATAACTCATGAACACTCATCGCCAATCCACATGAGAATGCAGAAATGGCATTTCCAGTGAGCCCAGGACCTTCTGCGCTGGCCCAAACATTCCCCACATGCATTTGGTGACCCTACCCTCTCCATTCATCTGGGAATCCACCAGCTCACTGTGTTGTCTATTTCTCCACATGACATGGTTCCTATTTTGCAAGAGAAGAATCTGAAAGCGCTGGAGAAGGGTTGTAAGGAAGTTTCTTACTCTTGTTTTCAACTCAAAGTCTCAAATGTAAATGATGACTCAGAAATTCCCTGTAAAGCAGAAATGAGGGAGAAAATAGTCTACATGATTTCATTGTCTGTGTAACCTCAGGCATTTGGAAAATAAACTAGATCCTCAGCAGGACAAAGTCACTGATTTCATTTGCTTAGTACTAATGAAAATCACGCCTCAACTTTTCTCTAAGAGTGGAGAAACTGTATCCATGGTTGTGGATGGAGAGTGGACCTGCAATTTTAGGTAGCACATTCCTTTCTTTTGACATGTGCCAAGGGAAAGTATGCATGGATCACCAAGTATATCGATTAATGACAGAACATATTCTTAGAAATGTATGTTGAGGTGATGGTTACTGTGTGAACACCACAGCTTGTGCATATGAAGCTTAACTACTATACTGTTAATAAGTAACATGGACTTAGGTATGTTGGCGGAGGCTGCTCCTTCATTCCCAGCCTTCCAGACCCGAAATAATCACACAGAAACTCTATTAATTACAACACTCCTTGGCCTATTAGCTTAGGCATATTACTGGCTAACTCTTATATCTTAAATTAACCCATTTATATTAATCTGTGTATCGCCATGTGGTTGTGGCCTACTGATAAGTTTCTGTCCAGCGTCTGTCTCCTGCAGTGGCTACATGGCGTCTCTCTGACTCTGTCTTCTTTTCTCCTCCGTCTCTGCTTGGAATTCCCATCTTGCTCTATTCTGCCCTGTCATACATAGGCCCAAGGAGCTTCTTTATTCATTAACCAATAAAAGCAACACCTATACAGAAGGACTTCCCATACCATAGGTACTGATAGCTACTATTGTGTATGTGCTCCTGAACTTACCAAGCATTCATTGCCTGGCAAATAACTGCACATACACAATATTGTGTAGTCATGCTACTGTGTACATATGCATGATTACACACATGCACATGACAGTATATAGGAACATGACTAGATAAATGCATATAACACATGTTAATACAAATGCACATGACAACATACATACTCATGACTGTATACATACATACATACATATATACACACAAGAGCATACATGCATATGAGCATATGTACGCACATTCAAAAAACGTACATGTATACATATACATTGAAAAGGCTGTATACATGCATACAGCTGTGTGCATTCACTTGAGAGTATACATGCACGTGACTGTATATACATATGACACAAGAAAGCATACATGCACATGACTATGTACATATACATGACAGTATACAAGCACATGGCTGTTTATCCACATGACACACGGCATCATACATATGCACATGAGCATTTACACATATGTGAGTACTCCTTTGGCTTGCTTCTGCCTACCTCTGCACACATTCACTATAGAACAACTTAGGAAGATCTTTAACAATACCCTTGTTGTGGCTGCAGATCCTGTTGGGGGAAACTCGTTAGGAGTAGGACTGGGGCATTCACACATTTCTAAAAGTACCAAAGTGGTTCTAACGCATAGCCAAGATGGGCTCCAATTGACAGTCCCCTATGCATGTTTTTATAGTAGAACTCATTGGTGTGCTTACTGCTTACTTTCATAGCCATATATATATATATATATATATGGCTATGAAACGCTTAGAATGTGACTGGTTCTAACAGAAAATGCGTATAAGCGTGACAGATTCTCTAGACCAAAAAGATCTGACATAAGAGTACAAAGTATCTCATTAAATTATTATGTATTCCGTAATACACTGATAATATTTTGAGTAGATTAGTAATAGTATTTATTTTAAGTATACTATTAACTCTGGTAGCATACTACTATAGTGATGTGTATTCTAATGTATATTTAAGAATACTCTAATAATAATGATAAATTGTTGTAAATTAAATACATTTTAGCCTTTGGCTAAGATCAAGTACAAAATATTTAGATAGTTTGAATAAAATGTGTTATCATAACTTATGTTTCTTCTGGGGGTGGAGAGCTATACATGTGTGCTTACACGGGTGTGTAAGTATTTGGGAACACCAGAGGTCAATATCCGGTATTTTCCACCATTGCTCCTTACCTTATTTTTTTTTTTGAGGAAGGGTTTCTCACTGAGGCTGGAGCCACCCCCAGGGAACCTTCTGTCTCCTTCAGCCCAGCACTGGGGCTATCGGCATGTTTTTACCACACCAGGCTTTTTGTGTGGGAGCTTGGGATACGGACTCAGTTCCTCAGGATTTCATGGCAGACATTTTACTCACTGAGCCATTTTTAGTGACCCATGGTTGTTTGTTTGTTTTAACTTTCATATGAGCTAATAGAAAAATTCAAACCATCTATGCACCTCATGGTCAATTTTTACTAGTCACGACTGCTGCAGATCAATGTTTGGTTGGTTCATTTAATTTTTAGTCTCTAGTTTATTTTTTTAGATAAAGCCTCAGTAGGTAGCTCAGGCTGACCTCACATTTGAAAACCTCTTCTGCTCCCCACGTGGTAGAATGACAGGTATCACTTCATCTTCTCTCCAGGTGGATGGTTCTTGAATCATAACATCTTAATGTCTGCATCCCCATATTTGCAGATTCAACTTCAGGAGCAACGAAACTATTTCAGAAGATTGAGTCTGCACTGAACATGCACACCACTCTCTCTTGCCCTTGCTCTAGCTGTTCACAGATCATCCGCATGGTATAAACTTGAAGTGCTCTGAAGCATCCTGGGGTTGTTCAGAGAGTCCCCACAAATCTGGGCCATTTTATCAAAGGGACTCATGCATCTGTACTTCTGGGTGTTTATGGAGCAGAAGAGGAGGCCTGGGTCCAGTGCTCCCATGAGTTCTGAAGGGGAATATTGGGGAGTCCTACAAGCCCTGTAGGTGACACCAGTACGTGTTGACCCTAAGGACTACTGGACCACACAGCTTGTCAAACTTGCATTCCTTCCAAATTGTGCCTTCCTATGGGTTTGCAATGTTCATAATTTGAAATCAAAATATCAGGTAGCTCTTTCTATAACTTCTGGGGACACTGAAGTGAAAAGAACAGTGTCCGAGGATACCCATTTACTAGTAGACACATGGGGTACTTTCATTGAACTAAAAGAATAAAAGAAACATAATTATATTTTAAGTTAAACATTAAACGTGATGTTTTTTGAATTTCTGCTCATACTTTTTATGTTTCTCATCTAAATTTTGTTTAGACTCTGTTAAATATCAAACAACTCAGTGATCACTAGAAAATGAAATTATATCCAGTGACATTTGCATGGCAGGAGGTAACAGTAACCAGAATGTGCATTGTCTTGTTCTAAAATCAATGCCGCCTGCCCCTGACTTCTGCATACGTTCTCCTCCACAGAGCTGCACTCAGGGACTTCTCCTGGTTTCCCTGAGATCTGTTAAATCTTTTCTGTCAACTCCTTGGTCATCTCTTTCAAAAAAAATATGGACAGAGAAAATTACTGAAGGTCAAACCATTTCCTCATCATGCTTCAATCTAATTTGCCTGAAAGGAGATTAAATGCCCAAAAATAAGCCTAAATTGTAGAGGTGGGATATTAAACACCAACATTCAGCAAAATGCCAGGAGCTGCGTCCTGAAAATTCTTAGGGCTCACAGGATGCCTAAATGCCAAGCTCTCTGCTGGCCATGAAGTGATTTCAGCTTCTGGGCACTCTGGCGCTCTGGTGAAGTGGAGGCAGCTGGAGGTGGCCACCACTGCAGACAGAAGGCACGATGGACTACAGATGAAGTTTTCCTAGGATAACGAGGAAAAGTAACTCATCACTAACCCCTAATGTTGCTTAGATCATATTGTCTGGGAAGTCTGTACAAGAAAATTAATATTCAGAAAACATTAAATGTATATTGGGGGAGGGTTCTATATTATAAGCAGGCAAAAGAGTGGCGGAAATAGACCTGATTGGATATTCATCCTGAGGGAAACCCTGCTCACTGTCATTCTTAACAAAGTCTATGCACACAGTGACTACACAGAGACAGCAGGGCCCAAAAATCCAGCCTTGCTTCTATGCTAGAATCTTCCACAGAATTAGCTAAACAGTACAGAATAGGAGTTAAACACGCAGGCTCCTGTGTGAGCCCATCATGGGTCTAAGATGCCACTGTGCCATTTGTAAGCTGCAGGGGGCTCTTTGGCCTTCCCTGAATATGGCTTCCTCGCTTGCTGCTTGCATATCGGGTAGCTGTGGATGGGACAAGTAGAGAAGATGTTTTGATCTGGTGCCCAGTAGATGGGAAACAATCAGTGTATACATATGATTTCAATGGCTCTTTCTGTCCACCAGGTAAGCTCACCGAAAGGTCTAAGTGCGCAGCCTTGCACGGCCAGCCTGCATGACGGGATGCACACGTCACTGCTGGTGTTACTTTTACCCTCTTGACACGCCTGAAGGTAGCCCTACCCTCTGCCTTTTACAGGTGGCTAAGAGAGTTCTTAGACACCGAACAGCATGCTCACTGTCACACAAGTTAAAAGAGAGCCAGGGTTTCTACCTCAAATCTGGTTGGCTCTAAAATTTAGTCTTTCTGTACCGTACAATCTACTTGAAATTCGTAGCCTTGAGAGAGAGAAAGGAAAAAAAATCCCACTATCACTTTCTGGGGATGGGGGTGGGGGAAGAACATCATTTTCAGTTTTATAGATAGAAAGTTTAATTTTAGCATGAATAAGTAGAAGTGCATTCTGTACAGGAATTAGTAAAGGTTTTTATTTGGCGGCTCTGAGATGCGCAGCCCCCCAGCTCTGGGCTGATACTGGGCTCCATCTAAGAGCAGAAGGGTAAGTGTTCTTAAGATGTGGTGTGTCAGAACACATGCCCAGCTGCATATACATTTCGTTTTTAACAAATAGTTTTTCATAACTATAGGATTCTTCTGTATTTATTAAAAAAACCTGGCACATGTGAAAATATCAAATTCTGTTGCTCCACCTCCATATGTGCTCGTTATCTATAAATATAGAAATGCAATAATTATCGCTAGAGCTGCTACTTGTTAAATTTTCAAAAACAGATAAATTATGAATATGGATATGAAGAAATACCTTAAGGACTTCAGAAGGATCTAGAGTCACTGCCTCCCTGATTCAGATGTGGCCTGAGGCCCACCTCCTCCAGGGATAGTATGTGACTCTGCTCTGCCAAGTGGCTTCTAAGCCTTCACTTAACCTAAGCACCGCTCATGATGGCATGTGCGCTTCCTAGGAAGCCATTTATCTGCGGCTAATCGCCTTTCCTGTTGACAGTACCTTCCCTACAGCTGTTCAAAGTCTGCTACCACCAAGGCTACCTTGTATGGATCCACTGCCACGTGTAGGGCCCTCTACTTGCAGCCTCCCACCATTCCTTATCTCGTGGAATCATCGATGCAGCCATGCAAAATATATGCATGTTCACATAAGACATTAAGCAAGGTGCCAATCATGGCAGAGTTCAGACATAGGACAGTCTGCCTGTCACTAAGCCTGTGTCCTTGCCCTGCACAGTAGGGCTTGCTGATGAAAAGTCACAGGTGGCAGTGGTGCCAGGGGGTGGCCCAGGACCTCCTCAGTTCACATCATAGGCACCTTACGTGTCTCTGTGAGTAGTGTCTCCTTCAGGACACCTATTCCCGTCTTCCTAGTTTGTGCAGGTGTTTCGTCACTGCTCCCAGAGCGCTCCTCTTTCTAAGTTGGTAACGTCAGCTTTCAAGCATGATGGCAACAAGCAAATGTGGCCAGGGCTGCCCTGAGCAGGGGGAAAGAGATGGCATCTTTCTGTCATCTCTCTGCATATTTTCCTTCTGTCATGGAAGACTTTAATAGAACATAACCATCAACCACCACCATCTCTAAAGTCCAGAACCCCGAGTTCATTCTGTATTACACACTCCAATGCACATCTCCTCTGGGAGGGCCTGGAAGGATGACCCAGCCCATAAACTGCTTGTCATGTGAGCATGAAGATCTGAGTTCAGATCCCCAGCAATCTCCCCCAAAAGCAGATAGAACAGCATGTGTGCCTGTCACCTCTAAGGAAGCAGAGACAGGAGGACATCTAGGTTTGCTAGCCAGCCTTACCAAATCAGTAAGATTGTCCTCGCCAGAAGATGACACATCTGGTGGCAAACTTTGACATCCCTGTGTACACCCACATGAACATATATGTGCATACATACATTAAAACATATGCATAAGTCACCGACCTTTTACCTGCCTTCCTCATCGTTTTTAGCATTTTGCCTCCAATGGTACCTGTCTGAGGACAATTATAATCCTCCCTGGGAACTCTGTTCATGGAGGGAAGAGAATCTTTTTTCTATACTTTAACTGTAAGTGTGAGTCATGATTAGAGGCCAGAGTTCCTCTTTTTTAGAGAAATGAGGAAAATCAGAAATGGAAGCAGGTGACCAAGTACAGTAAAGACCAAGTTCAGAGGCATTCATGATTTGTTCACAAGAGCCTAAACCTGCATCCTGTATGTCTAAACTATGAAGGTTCAAATGCAGACAGTTGACCTATGCAATAATCTCCAAGCTCCACCCATAATTATCCCCTGACTGACTGTTCCCACCTTTGAAATACCTTGAAGACTGTAAAACATAATGGAAAAATGACAACGTAATTCACAAATATCAAATATTGCGCTGACTAATAAGGAGTGGGGGGGGGGTTAAAACCTAAAGACGTTTGGAGCTCATTGTATAGATGAAGAGTCTATGTAAGGGAGCCGGCTACCATCACTCCCCTGACGGCATGTCTAAGCTCTTCGTTATTTTTAAATAATTAATGTAAAGAATTAAAATGCTCCCAAGTATCCATTGAAACGATCAGGTGTTTTTTCTTATTCTGTTGGGCCATTCTTCAATAAATGAAAGTGCCATTTGTTCTCTTTGTGCCAGACAAGTGCTGATTTAGATGATGTGTAAAACCTGGAGAGAGGGGAGGGGGGTATTGGAAGTGGGGTAGGTAAAAGTGTAAGGAATAACCAAAGATGAATTCAGCAGATTACAAAACTGCAGCGACAACGTTCCCTGGATGTTCCCCATACAGAGGTGAGAGCGAATCACCTCTGTGGGGACATGAGCGGAGATAAGGGTCACCTGACCGCTCGCCTGGGTGGTCAGGACAGTGCCTACTCAAGAAATGCTGCACACAAGGGATGACAGGACCCAAAGGGCACTTGCAGGAGCAGGCGCAAGAGTCGGTTCTTGGTGAATGCTACTTCCGGTCCCTTCCTACTTTATTTCTGCTTCTGACAATTCATTTTAAAAGATTAAAAAAAAAAAAAATCTCCTTAAGGCCTCCCCCTTCCATGAGGAACTATTGGCAGTTATGGGTTGCTGGGGGAGGGGTATGACTTTCTTCAGGGTTGTAACCATTGATGAATTCTTCATGCTCCAGTAAATAGCCTCCTGCCCATGCTTGGACAAGAAACTAATTAAACTCCATGGGCCACAAACTAGAAAGAAGGCAGGGCCTGTTGCGAAGTAGCATTTCAGAGGGAGTGGGAGGGAAGTAAGGGGGGACATGGGGTGCAATGATGAAAATTATGTGAATGTAAGAAACTGTTGACAAAGAAAATACAAAGGAGCACCCTCCCTTTACCCTGGAAAGACAAGGATAACCTTTACATTTTATGAATGGATAAAGAGAAGGTGACGTATATGTACAGTGGAGAATCTGCCAACCTCAGGAAGGAAAGAAATCCTGACACAAGCTGCGGCATAGGAGAAACCTGGTAGAATTCCTGCTATATGGCATACGCGAAACACAAAGGGGACAATGTCAAAGTGACAGGATGCCACTGATACAGAATTCTGGGGTTAGAAGACTCAGAGAGTGATGGTGGGGTGGTGCTTTTCAGGGGCTAGGTGAGAAGAGAGCAGAGAGAATTAGAGATTACTGAGTAGAGAATTTCAGTTTGAGAAGATTGAAGGGAGACGGATGCCCAACAATATCTATGGGCTTAATGTTTTGGTACTGCACACCAACAAAGGTTAAAATAGTGGCTTTTACATTATTTGCCTCTTACTGCACTAAGCAATGACCTTCTAGAAAAGATATTGTTGGTGCTTGGGGAGATGGATAAGCAGATAGAGGCACTAACCGTGCAAGCCTGAGATCCCGAGTTCGATCTTCAGAAGAAGATGGTAGTGTCCATCTGCAATCTTAGGGGGATGGTTGACAGACGCCAGAGAAGCTTCAGGGCCAGTTTGACTGGCACACCCAGTACAGCATCATAATCAGCAAGAGAGAACCTGCTTCAACGAGGCAGATGGCAAGAACTGATTCCCGTCCTCTGACCATCAAACGCATGCCGTAACAAGCATATTCATATTTACTTACATGCATACATGCATGCACGAAGGCACACATACATGCATGCACACATATACACACTAACTAAAGTTTTAAAATAATCTTTGAGGTGTTTCTGAACGCACCCAGTTCCAAATTGAAAGTTTAAATTGAAGGTTTGGAAGCTCTATACCCAGCCCATCTACAAAATCCTCAGGCTCAGTTCTGTTAGGGACTTGGCAGGTGTGTGGCCCAACCTAAAGGCAGACTGACAGCTCACTATGGGCTTCACTTGAAACATGCTGTGCCCTACATAGCCGCCTCCATTCTGAGCTCAGCTGTGCTAGTGTGTGAGGTTTCAAGTTTCTCCCTCGTCAGAACTGACACGAAGCCCAAGAGACAGCAGAAATAGCAAGCTTTATCTTTTATGTGTTCTCATTCAATTTACTCAAAATTTACATTTGTAATAACATTTCTATCATCGTAATAAAAAAAGCACGTTGTTCTAACATCTTAATATTAAGGGAAACTTTTGCAGGAAGTCTAAATCCTGTGACTCGTGGTAATTGCCAGGTCCTCTGAACTCTTAGTGCTTCCTATGGTTCCTGTTCAATCGGCATTTGTCATCTGGGGCTGTCTGACATATCTTTCTTGTTTTCTTGTATTGTCATCTATCACTGAGTCAGATTCAGTAAATTCACTAACAAAACTTGACATCACCATTGCCTTGGGGTTGATTGAGCACCCTTGGCTAAGAAGAAACACACAGGCAATGTCTGCTCGTATTGTTCAGCATATCTTCCCTGAATTTGCTGTCTAAACGAGTGTGATCTAAATTGCCACTTGATATTTGAGACTTTCTCTCTCTCTCTCTCTGTTCTACTGCTAGAATTATCTCCTTAAAATATTAGTCTGATCTTGTCACTCCTATGGATAATACCATTCAATAATTTATCTGTTTAATACATATTTTTTGAGCAAGGACTAAATGGAATTGTGCCAAGCCCTGAGGTTGTTGTTAAGACACAGTAAAGACATATCTGTCTTCAAGAAACTCATTTACTCACAGAGGTGGACATGGCATCCACTGCGAAACAAACAAAAAAACAAAAACAAAAAATTGTGATTTGGGGGATAATGGATGCAAGTGCAGGAAACCCCAAGATACAAAGGAACAAAGAACCTGGGAAGTTACAGAAGTTTTACCTGTCTACCGTGTAACTTCCATGGACAGCCCTGTATCTCCTTGGAGTCCCACTGATTCCCTTAGCCTTCAGTGCTAGGAAGCTGATGTGAGACAGAATCTTCATTGGTAATGAAAAAGAAGCCTCAGGGTTTGGGGTAATGGATGAATGTGTAAAGCACTTGCCATGACAACATAAGGCCCTGAGTTCAGGTCCCCAGCATCTAAGTTAACGGGAGGATATCTGGGACTCATGCCTAGTCATCTAGAGTTGACTAGCTGTTAGTTCTGTGAGAAACCCAGTCTCAAAGAAATTAAGGTGGAGGACAATTGAGAAAGAAATACAACATCGACCACTGGCCTCTGCATATAAATGCAAACATGTTCACACACACACACACACACACACACCATTCACACACAAAGAAAGAAGTCTCACTTCTGAGACAATTGACAGTCTGGAAGAAGATACTTGTAACATTTAATTGACAAAGGAATCTTGGCATACGCCTACCATTGCCACAAACCTCTAAAGACCTCAGTTTTCAAAATGAACAAACTCTTCAATAGGTGCTCCAAAAAGGACCACCCAAGCAGACATTGTGAACACAAAAAGATGCTTGAGGTAGGATTACTATGTTCATCAGGAACAGGGGCTCACACTGAAAGCTAAAACTGGAAATATTGACACTAGCAAGACATGCTGAAAACGCAGGCAGATTACTCTATTGTTGGGAGAAATGAAGCTTATTACAAACAAGAGAAATCATTCTGGGCTGTGAACAAGACCCGCAAGGGTGATCAGAGCAGGTTTTCAGGAACGGAAATGCCTGCCCATCCACAGGGTGGTGGGTAACTACACCTGCTATATTCACACAGTGGACACTGTTCTGAACAGTGCTAGGAAACAAACAAACATCCTGCGGACAGCATCGCAGATGACTCCCACAAACAGTACTAGCCAGAAGAAAAAGGCAAAAGAGTCAAAGCTAATCTACATTGTACAGAGCGAAATAACAGTAAGCTTTGGGGGCAGGGAGCATCTTCTTGCAGATGGCAGGTGTTAGCCTTCTGAGACGCTGCAACTAGCAGCCTAGACCTTGATCCGTGTGTGGATAGGCCCATGAAGATGTGTATTCAATCACTATGTTCTTTATTAAACAGATCGGTCATTTATAAAAGCAGATTTCAATTGCTTAGTACCAGCACTGGTTGGCTCTTTGTCAACTTGACACAAACAGAGGTCATCTGGGAAGAGGGAACCTTAATTGAGAAAATGTATCCATCAGACTGGCCTGTAAGCAAGTCGATGGAGCCTTTTCTTTATAATGACTGTGGGGCGGGGGGGGGCAACAACCCTGTGGGCGGTGCCGCTTCTAAGCAGGTGGTCCTGGAGCTATTGGAATCTGAGCCTGAGCCAAGCCTGCAAGCGCACTCCTCCAATGCCTCCACTTCAGTCTTTCACTCTGGGTTCCTCCAGGAGCTCCTGCCTGGCTCCCTTGGATCATAGATTACGGTATCAATGTGTGAGACAAATACACCCTCTCCCCTTAAGTTTTTAGTAGATACATGTTTCATCACAGCAGTAAAAAGTAAACTAGAGCCGCACCTGAGAGCCCTAGGAATGTTAGCGGCCTCTGGCCGGGTTGCTTTTGGAAGCTGATCCTTTCCCAGTGGTTGATGAGACATCCTGAGATCACGCTCAAGCACGGCATACCTCTGGTGATCACTTCCTCCTAATGGTAGACAGAAGCTGGCCAGCTATTTCCCCAGGGAGAGCAAATTTAAGAATTTGCCCTCTGAGCTTCTTCCCAGCACACAGGAAGGACAGTGTGCTCCCCAGCCACCTGCGGTTGCTTTGCATATTTCCAACACTGGGCAGCAAGTCCTGGGATAAGGCCCAAATTTCCTCTTATAGAGTAATTCTGCCGCCAGATTCAGTTGAGCAGAAGTTTGTTACAGGAATGCTAGGCCTCTGACCAGCAGTGGTTGAATGGTCTCCATCTTCTTAATTGAATGTGAAAATATCCGCGAATCTGAAACACTAAAACACTGTCTCCAAGAATGGTTCCTCACTTAAAAGTAGCTAGTATTGATTGGGCTTTGTCAATTCCAAGGCCTTCCAGATCCAATTAGAACAACGTGAGCTCAGGACAGAGTGTGGTGGTGACGGGACGGTGCCATGGGACTTTCTCATCTCCATTGACTAAGTCAACGTAAGATAAAAGCCTTAGCTCCAAGGACCTGGGAGCATCCAGGCAGAAACCCTTCAGGATTGACAAGGCTCCCTGTATCCTATTACAGAGTGTCTTCCCATCTGTGAGAACAGCACACATCCCTTCCAGGCTCCTCTCCACACTCGCAGAGGCATGGTCCCCATCTGATTTCACAAGGCTCCTTAAATATCCCTTCAAATGCAGGTCCAGATAAAAATATCAAAGACAGGTTCGAAGGAGATGACTCAGTGGGTGAAGTACTTGCCAGGCAAGCAAGCAGACCTGAATTTGAATCCCTAGAACCTGATTAAGGTAGCAGGTCTTTGCAACCTCAGTGTTCCCATAGCGAGAGAAGTAGAGGCAGGAGGACCCCCCAGAAGCTGGCAGATCAGCTAGTCTGATGGAAGCACACTGTAAACAGACAAGAAACTCTGTTCCAAGCAAGGAAGAAGGACATCTGAGGTGTTCTTACTCTGATTCTCACACGTATGCTATGTCAAAGGCATACACATGCCAACCAAGGGCAGAATCTAGGTCAGCAATCACTCCGTGTTTTATCTCTGTCTGAATTACCTTCTTATGGAGATAGGTAGATCTGTGCAATTCAGAAAGACTCCAACATATACTGCCACTCAGGTGAGACATCCCGAAGTGCACCCCGGACTCTAACAAAAAGTCACAAGGAAGACCCTTGGGGATACCATCCATAAGCATCTTTAGACCAAAGAAACAGTGATGCACAAGCCCTTAGATTATTTCAAGCATCACACTTATCCAGTCGGAAATAGTGCTTCCCCTGGGGTGAGGATAAAGCTCTCCTCCCTGACGCTCTCATCACTGTCCACAGTACTGCAGCAAGAGGACTTAGAAATCTGGGACTGAGTTTTCTGAGCCTAGGGTAAGATCACAGCCGTGTTTGTCTTGTGTCCCTAAATGACTCACGTCTGTCTTCACTGGCCTAGGATTCCCCCTTTATATCAGGCATCATTCTGTCCTACGGAGAAATGACAAAATGCTTCAAATGCCATCCACTGAGCACTGTCAAAACTTTCAGTGCAAATGGAGACCAGCTTATGCTACAACTTGTGTAATGAGGATGACTGTGTTCTACAAGAGATTGGGGTTGCCTGGGGACTTTGGGCCTCCCTCTCCTCTAACAGGTTTCTGCCACTCTATTTTCTGATAGTCTCGGTGACACCCTGGGTACTTCCAAGTATCTTAAGTGAGGACCAAATTGTCAGCCTCTACCAGAGGGGAAAATGGGCCTCAACTAAAGTAATTTGAATAAAAAATGTTAGACAGGGAAATTGGTCAAGACAAGCTGTGCTACATGGCACTGCCCCTCTGCAGTTTCCATATTTCCATAGCAATACTGCAGAGTTTCAGCTTCTAGAACATGTTCTTCCTCCCCACCAAGAAACTAGCAGGGGGACTGGGGAGATGCCTCAGGCTGTCCAAGTGCCTGCCCTACACATATGAGAGCCTGAATTCACAGAAAAATGTCAAGATGGACACAGCAGTGAACATCTGCAATCCCAGCATGCACACAGCCAGATGAGATGAGACCAGAGGTGCGACAACTGCTCACAGGCCAGAAAGCCTGGTGTACACAGCAAGGAAATGAAAAGGGACCCTGTCTCAAACAAGGAAGAAAGCAAGGAAGGATACCTGAGGTTGTCTTCTTACCTCTCACAGAGGTCATGCCATGCTCATATCTGTACACACAAAGTACACACAAGTGCACATGCACACGGTGGGGAGAATCTTACAACAAAAATGAATAACTGATGAATGTGCTGAGAGGTAACTCAGAAAGTCCAGAGGGATTCTGGATTAGAAGCTGATTGTCTAATACCTTTGACTTCCACCACAGAGCTGGCTGACAAATCTATCTGCAAAATATTTGCTATCACACCATTATGGGCCCCATTATGCCCTCTCTGTATCCTTTTGTTACAGACTTGCTGGAGGATGTGGAGCTAAGCCAGAGTGGGAATTCCTAGCTTGCTTTCACCTTGTGTAGAGCTCTTTAGCTCCTGGATGACACTGCAGATATGGTTCAGCACGGAAATTCTAGCTTCTGACCTGCCTGGTACTGTTCAGAGGTAGAGCCTTTGCCTCTGCAGTTTCTGTAAACAGCTAATTCAGTTTTGAACAGCCCGAGTTTCAAATACCAGCCAAGAACTGGTAACAACAGAGGCAAGTTCAACAATGAGGCCCTGTCAAAGTCATCCGTGGAGAAGACACAGCTGAGGTCACAGATGTGGGAAACCGAAAACATCTGAAGTTAGCATGATGGTAGGGATGGCTCCTAGGGGAATTCATGCTTCAATGGATGGTAAAGAGAAAGATGGTAAAAGAAAGACTACAGGAAGAACTAGTATCAAAGAAAATCAGGGCAAAGAGCTCCAAGGAGGAAGAGCTAATGCAAGTGTACAATTCGGGAGAGGTGAGAGGAAGGTGGGGGAAAATAATCCCTTCCATCTTTGATAATTAGATGCTAACCATCACTGACTTTCCCAGAGCCATTCCTGTGACAAGATGGGCTGGAGATGCAACAGGAGCAAAGTCAAATGTAGTTGGGTCAAAGGTAGGTTAAGAAATAAGAGGTGTTTGTTTTAGAGGGAGTTGGAAAAGGGTAACAGTTGAGGGAAACACAGAAGTTTCTGGAGGATGTATTTTTCTCCTAAGATGAAGAAAACCTAAGTATACTTCTACCCAGAGGGAGAAGGAACCTGTGCACAAAAAAAATGTAATTGAAGATTTAAGAAAAGGAGAGAATAATTGATGTAGTACAGACTCTGGGAAACCAAGGGGAGATGATATTAAGAGCACACATGAGCCAGGGTTAGCCTGATAAAGAATAAAGAGAAGAATGGGGGTTCACAAGTAAATCAGAACAAAGGAGGTGGACAGAATTTTCACTTCATAATATCCGTAGTGGAGTAGAGGAAGGATAGAGCAAAAAGCTCTCCCAGTTGACTATGCTGAGTCACTGGCTGGAACAAGAAGGAAGGGAAGAAGAGGATTGAGCAGGAGTTACCAAGAGGACCCCATATTCAGAAAACACATAGGTCATCCAGCCCCAAACACAGACAGTAAAAGAGAAGGAAGGGTCTCTCTTCAAAACTCGAAAAAGCAATAAATGAACTGGGCATTGTATATGGATAGATAGAGCCTATACCCACGTGTTATTTTCCCAGTTCAAGATTCAACACGAAGGTTAATTTAGTGAGCAGTCCAAAGCTGACTTGATGGATGGCTGACATCAGAACACACATAAGATGGTCATTGTTGTGCACACCTTTAATTTCTGCACTCAGAGGCAGAGACAAGAAGATCTCTACGAATTCAAAATGAGCCTGGTCTACATAGCCAGTGCCAGCCCAGCCGGAGCTATACAGAGGGAGAAAGACAGGAAACAGAAACAAGAACAAAACCCACAGATAAGATTTTAAAAAGCCTTTTGATAGTATTGTCCTGATTTTTTTTTTGTTTGTTTCTTTGTTTTAATTTGGTGCCTTTAACTAGACTGTTCGGACTTGTGGGTTCGCAGTGAAGAGAATATTTTCAATCTTTTTCTCTTTTTGTTCATTACATGGTAATATTTGTCTCCATTACAAATCTTTGATACAACTTTGCACCTGTCCATACTCCATACTCTGTGGGGTTAAAGCCTCACACTTCTCAATGTTCACTGAAAGCAACAGGTTCAGAAAAAACAACAAAAAACAACAACAACAACAACAACAACAAGAACACAGAATGGGACCTATTTCCCTTCTCTAATTCTTGCTCTAGATTGGTGCTTCTCAACCTTCCTAAGGCTATCACCCTTTACGATAGTTCCTCAGGCTGTTGTGACCCCCCAATCATAAAATTATTCTTGTTGCCATTTTATCACTGTAATTGCGCTACTGTTATGAATCATAATGCAAACATCTGCGTTTTCCGATTGTCTCAGACCACCCTTCTGAAAGGGGTTGTGACCCACAGGTTGAGAACTGCTGCTCTTTCTCCACCCCTGTGACCTTCCCAAAGGTACAGGACTGAACTGCTTGAAGGGTGAATATTTCTGTCACTCATCTTTTCTCACTTCTTTGTCTACCATCTTTAACGTGGTCCGTATTTACTGAGAAAAGTGCGATTTCCATGTTGCCTCATAAAGGAGATGCACAAGAACAGAAATGTATCTACTTTAATCTTTCATATGGGTGATCTGCAAAACCATCCTGATAGTCACTTGGGATTCCAAGACACCCCAGAACACGAGGCCAGGGAGAGTGCTGCTCCTGCTTCTCCATGAGCCATGAGCCGCTGAGAATACAGCTCAGGCCCCCAACTTATCTCCCAGAGCCGCCTCTGTGAGAAGGGTGTGAGCTGTCGGTGGGACAGAAGCAGAATGAAGTCTTGGTAGAGGATCAGGGCCCCTTGCCGGCCAAGCTGGCGATGGATGGAGATAGAGACAGAGACCCACATTGGAGCACTGGACT
>LOJH01008044.1:1379-18381 GCA_001685095.1 Ellobius talpinus | reverse complement strand
TGTGTGTGTGTGTGTGTGTGATACCTATTTGCCAACTCCTTAATCTCTGGAGAGAAAGGAGGTAGGCACTACACAAAGGAAAATGACAGTTTATAAAGGTAAAAGGGGAAACTCCATGTTAGGATGAGGTGTTTAATTTTAATTGGGCATGTTTATTAGGTGATCCAAAAGGGGCTTTTGTTTGTAAGGCTTCAACACTTTGATAGCTGGACCTTTTTAGTCAGTTTCAGGAGGAGAGAGTGGTCAACTTGGGAATAGAGATTGGTGGCAAGCTTTAGGAATGCAATCTAATAGTTTTTTATCAAGACAGAGGATGAGAAAGGAAATTCTTGCTGGAGCCATGCTTGTGCTGAATAGAGTCCCTTCACCTAGTAGCAAGCGAGCAAGGTAACACATGGGAAATAACTCCTCTCTTCAAAGTTAAAGTTTTGCAGTGTTTTACACCTGGAAAAAGCACCATAGAGCTGAGAACGAAGGTAAAATTTCATGACAAACATCCAAAGCTGACATGATGACTTTAAATCTTTCTGTAACTGCTTGTAACATTTCTCATGACAAATGTGAAAATAAAATGTTCTCAAGTTTGTAGCGATAAAGACTAATTCCTTCTGTCAAGTCCTTCATGTTAACTGTTTTATTATTTTTAGGCTAGAAATGTAATTCCCAGCATTGTTCTTTTAACATCACGACAGAAGTGTGTTGTGCATGTGTATAATATATAAAATAGCAACACAAATAATCGAAAGTTTACTGTGCTTCCAATTTTCAGTTTGTCATGTGACTCTAAAAGTTTTACTAAAGTCTACCACATACTGAAAGTACAAATTATTTAAATATTCATTATAGCGTATCTATGTATTATTGATACCAAACTATAGTTCTTACCATACTTACAAAAATAGTTTATTTTGGAGCCAAATG
Source organism: Ellobius talpinus (assembly GCA_001685095.1). Lineage (NCBI taxonomy): Eukaryota > Metazoa > Chordata > Mammalia > Rodentia > Cricetidae > Ellobius > Ellobius talpinus. The sequence goes on along the minus strand of LOJH01008044.1, from coordinate 17,460 downwards.
CATGGCCTAAGAATACAGATTATGGTTGCCCATAATCCATGTTCCACAGTGGTAAAGAAAATCACAAATCAAGAAACTTTCCCAATATATTGGCCAAGCATTAGGTGGGGCAAACCGAAGTACGGCCATTTCTGTATAGGCTTCAGCTGCTGTGCGCAGCATCCTTAGTCTTTTTGGTTGCTGAAAGGTAGTGGTCAATTAAAATATTCCAAAGGTATCATCTGATACTCACAAGGATTTTAGGTCAAGTGTTGGGCAACGAATAAATATTAGTGGGCAGTAGAAAGTCAAGATTAGTATCTCAGTTTGAAACACTCCAACTTCTCTACAGTCATTAACATTTTGACCAATTATCTAGCCTTGTAGAAAGTTCAGGAAATGTTTCATCACACAACTGTTGTGCATCAAGACTTTTTTCTTTCATAATGCAGCATACACGTCTCCTCATTCCGTATAGAGGAGTCCATGACAGACCAATGTACAGATCAAAAAAGCCCAACTTAGTGAACCCATGAGTGTTATTTGGATAACTTACAGGAATATGGGTGAGGGGCTACTTACAGGAGCGGAAATGATACAAAGAAAGCTAGAGCAACAATGTCTGCTTCAACACTAATGGCAGCTCCCAAGTTAGGAACCTGGAGCACACTGCCAGAAGCTTAACAGCCTGGAGAGAATCTTTTCCAAGTGACTCTGTGCAAATGCCTTCAGGCAGTTCATCTGGTGTCTATTTCTTCCCAGCAGCTGCTCTGGTCTCAGAGTCTTCCTTGAATCTTGTCTCATAAAAGGGTCTTCTTTACACTTTAGCTTCTCTGAGAGTGACTCTCAGCCATCTTGATCACTCTTGCGGCGGGGATAGGGGGATCTAGTGGGTTTGGTCAGTTTCAGAGACTTCCTGAAGCTATGTGGAAATGTTTATATTCTGACTCAAGGAGTTTTCTTGCAGGATGTAATGTTTCACTCACAGAGGAAACTGCTCCCACAACACAACAGACCAAAAAGGTGGTAAATTAACGCACTTTCCAATACAATGGTAAGCACATTGTAGTATGAGTGCTGTAACATAACAGGGAATCTTTGTTGGATTTCTCAGATGCTATCTCAAGTCACCAGTAAGTTAACTCACATACAGAGATAGTTACAAGTATCGTAAGTCACATACAGAGATAGGCAATTAAACAATCAGAAAATGGAGCGAAAGGTAGCCCAAGATAATTGGCTATGGATCTACAAAATTTCACCCTCACCACAGTTATTCAAGTTCCCATCAATCAATCAACATTTGAAGAGTGTACAGTGTGAAGTGTGGCTTATTTCTGGAAGCATTTAGTCATAATATATACTGTTCATTTGAAATATGTTGTGGAAATTATATATTAAGCATTAATGCAATGACTTTAGTCATGGTATCCTTGGTGTTTTGGTAACCTGACACATCTCTGCCCTTTCCTGTGTTTTAATTATCAAATTGGGTTTTTAGTTACACATTTTTCTTTTTTATTTTGGTGGTGGTGGCGGGGGATGAGACAGAGTTACTCTGTAGCTTTGGAGCCTGTCCTGGTACTAGCTCTTATAGATCAGGCTGATCTCAAGCTCACAAATATCTGCCTGGCTTTGTCTCCCAAGTGATGGGATTAAAGGTATGCACCAACACTGCCTGGCTTACAAAATTTTTACACAATCTATTCTTTTCCTTTCTATATCAATAGCATTATAAAATGACCTTGTGCTCAATTTTCCTTGTGTATAAATAATCCTATACTATAATGGTGTCCCTACTATAGGCTCCTTTACATTATATTTGTTGCCAACAAAACAAGTTTTATGAAGTCCTAGTGGTCTTTCAAATTGGATTATCAATTTTGATGTAGGCCATCACTACCCATCACATTCCAACTGCTTTTGCTTTTTTGTGTAGTGAAGCATATGGGTGTGGGCTTCTCTAAGAGAGTGGCACTTCAGTTTCTTTGCATGACCCTTATATACACTAGCATGTGAGAAGCAGTGATACACCTCATGGGTGGGCCAGCTTATCTTTATTTCACAATTTCTGTCTTACTGGTTTAGTGATACCCCATTTCTGTAATAGGTACCTGCTACCCAGGAACTCTGTTTCTTTCCTTTCTTTCCTTTCTTTCTTTCTTTCTTTCTTTCTTTCTTTCTTTCNTCTCTCTCTCTCTCTCTCTCTCTCTCTCTCTCTTTCTTTCTTTCTCTCTCTCTCATCTCTTTAGCTCTTCCTTATACTCTTAGGTGTCCTGAGTGATCACAGGAAAGCAAAAAAGGTATGAAAAAGGTATGATATTTCTCATGAAAACAAAGTTGATAATCATATCTCAGTTTCTTGGGCTAGCAGGAAAAGGAAAGCAGAGGCCCAGGGCCACATGTATTCCTTAGCTTGGTTCACTGTCACTTTAACATAAAATATCTTCATATGAAAGTGATACTATCTCTATATAGAGTTGCCTTGACAGGAATTGAGCTGCAATTGCAGCTTCTCAGCTGCCGAAAGCCAGCAACAATAGGAGGGGCATCTTTTCCTTCTCAAGTCTACATAATTTTCTTTGTTTTTCATACTGTCTCCATGGACACTAAATACTAACTCTTATTTTCTTGTCATTTTGTTTTCTTTGGTTCTGTTTCATACTTAACTACATTATGTATTCTCTAAAGAATAGGGAACTTCCTAAATTTATTGAAATATGAAAGAAACTCCCTGAAAGAAAAGACAAGTTTCAACTTTTAGTATTATTTACTATTGGTTGCCCTTTACCTTAAGCATCTCCATGCAGTTCATGCTCTGTGGACTAAATCCTCGTGCAAAACTGTATTCATAACAATTGAAATGCCCTGGTAAGAATGATTGCACTATTCCTGTGATCTCAGCTAAGGACTCTTAGGAGCAGATATGATTACTAGGGCTGAGGTTTCATGGCAGGAGTCCATGTCCTTAATTACAATTAACCTAGAGCGCTGACTAGACTTTCTTCTATGTGAGGACTCAGCAAGAACATGACATCCATGACCAGAAAGTGGACCCTCACCAGACTCTATTCTTTTACAACTGTGAGAAACAGAATTGAATTTTCTACCTTCCTATTTTGGACGTTTGGTTTTGATACAGTTTTAGAGTCATGATTAGGCTCATTTTCTATGCTAATTAAGGCCGGGAAATTGCAAGTCCAAAAAATAGCATCAGAGAAAGCAGAAAACTTAAAGCACTGCAGAGACAGCAGCAGGCAGATCCTTCAGTTGAAGAAGTGTGTTTATTGGGAGTGAAGAAACCCATGTATGTAGCAGGCACAGAGAAAAAGGTCGTCTGCCTAAATGGGTAAGAGTGGAGGCTTAAGAATCTAAAAAATACTTTATCTTCTCAAGGGATGGATTTTTTTTATATCTCTGAAGAGCTTTTCTCCCCTAATTTAGGTTTGGTCAGTTTGAAGAAAGATAGAATGAGTGATTGGCCCATAACGGCTCTGTAGTATGTCCTGACCTAGCCTAGAATGGCTTGAGCCTATACATCAGCAGGGGGGCCTACAAGCAGGAGCCAAAAGCCTACAAGGCCTTTGTTTTAAACTGCCAGTCTTTCCTCAAAAGTCAGGAGAGTGAGGAATAAGCTTAGCTACAGAAACCTGTTGCCTTCTATTTAAACTTAAGCCTCATGGTAGCAAGCTAGAAAATAGATTTTGGAGTTGGGCATTGGAACTCATTTTCTTCTTCCCAACTTGGCTACACTGGATAAGTCTCCCTTTCCTGCTTTCCACCATGATTTGTTTATTTGGCTCTTAAAAGATGGCTGGCAGGACCTAGCTTGTTAGGACTGTTGGGGCTCAGGCTTGAACCCTCATAGCTCCAGATACAGCATCATTTCATATTGGAGATCGTCTCCTGAAATCTTTAGCAAATGATTAAAACAAAATTCACATGTTAATTTCTTTACCCTGCCTGTTGTAAGTGTCTAGGAATTTTATTTGGGGCTAGTGAAGTGGTTAAACATGTTGACTTTTATGTCTAGTCGTTGCTCCAAACCAGGAAAAAATGCAAAAATAAAATGTGTTTCTTAGCATATCTATTTATACTCAAGTCTATTTAAATAAAGGGCTGTGCTGAGTGCGAACCTATGGAGAGTGAAATAGCTTCAGTTTAGACTCCCTGACTATCTTAAATCTTTCTAATAAAGAATCTTGTTATTATTTAAAACTCTAATCACTCTTTCCCTAGGTCTGGGTGAATGGAACATGTCACTATTAAAATCACAGCAGTCTTCCTAACAGAAAAACCACCAAGGGAAAAATAAAGATATGAATGCAATAAGATTTTTTTCACACTCTATAAAGTTTTTCCTCTTGTTAAGCTTTAAAGATTTTCTAGTGTTTGCCCAGATTAGCAATATTTCTAAAATATGTGATGGTTGTGAAACTGCCTCCAGTAAATAAAGTAATGTCAGATACGCAGGAGGTAATCCACTAGCTATTTGAAACTCGATACTTTGGAAAGTAGAAATGAGGTCTGCATTTAAACTTAGTATCATTTGTGCTGTGAAAGTTTGAAGAGAGTTCTTTCCTTGCTTTGTCTGTCAAACACATCCCTTCTCATTTCAGCAGAGATGTGTGGGAAGCCCATGGACAATACTAACATATACTCTCTTCATTGCAACTGGGCCTCTAATTCTCAGATGCTGCTGGTTCATTACCCCTCCTTATACTCACCAACCTCTTTATTAAACCTCTCAAGTTATGGCCAGCGTTAATCTACATAAAGTTCATGCTGTTACCAACTTGATGTTTAACTCTTTATCTTTATCAAAGTTTCTTCTTAAACAAAGAACATGTGTGTGTATGCACGTGTGCACGTGTGTGCACATGTATATGGTGGAGTGTGCATGTTAGTGTATGAATGTGTGTGTGAGTACCCACAGAAGTCAGAAGAGGGAGGCTCTAAGATCCCTTGAAGCTGGGTTATGGGCAGTTATTGAGACAGGATAATACTGTGCAGAGGTTCTTCCATCTTGTATTCTCACTTAGGAAATGTTATGTTTGAATTTAATTTAATCTCCTTGATTCAGAATCTCATGGAAAATTACCAAACTCTGTTCTAAGACCCAAGGTCAAGATGCCCCAGCTAACTTATCTTAGTTTCTGTTAAAAGGCCTGCTTGCACAGATGCCCCTCCAGCTAACTGCTCATCTTAGCTTCTGTTAAACTGCTTGTTTCTTTTAAGACCTGACCCCCACTCGAATATACTCATACTGTTGCTGCTGAGGCCAGGACTTGTTCTGAACACTTGGAGATACAGCTGGGCCCCTGAGTACATGAGTGTAGTCCCAGTTGGCTGCATAAAGATTTTCAAATGAGCAATAAACTGTGTCTGAGTGGTCATCCCTGGTGGGCTTCTCATAATGTGATGAACCCCTTGGGGAAGGTGGTCAAAGGAGCATCAAGCATTCATATCCATGTTTCCATCCCAGTAAAATATCTTTCTAGTTTTGCAAGTTAGTGATGCACCAGAAAATTATATGAAGAGTTTCCAGAAGACAAAACAACAAAGCAAAGCAGAAGAAAACAAAACATACCAATAATGGCTGGATACAAATAAGAAAGGAGGGTTCAGATTTGTTTTCTAGTCCTGACTATCCTTGGCATTACAAGGCTTGTGGTCTCTGTCATGTCCAGGAGACAGGACTCTGCAATTGGGTGATATCCCCCTGCACAGACATTCTTCATTGACCGAAACTTCTTATTAAATTACTTTGCTTTGAAGATGGAAACAAAGCATTTGTCTTTTACTTTCAAATTACCAACTGCACTCACTTTAAACATCCGTCGTCCACAACACTAAGAGGAAAGCATATCCTGGAAGTATGAAAGCTTAGGAAACACTGTGATCTTCTTGTTATTAAAATTTCCTAAACCAACAATGCTGAAAAGGTCATGAGACACCATTTCTTCCCTTGCCTTCTGGGGATAAGTGAGACATAGTAGAGACTCTCCCGTGAGAAAGGATTAGAAGAGTTCTATCAAGATGTAAGTTGGCACTGCTAAAAGTGTCCTTTTTATTCCAGATAAAATTGGTATTTGTAATTGCTAAACATTAGTTCACATATTCAGGAACAAATACTTGAAACCAAAAGGTTGTCTTTTTGTTTTGTTGTTTTGTTTTGTTTTTTGTTATTGAATGACCAAAACATATATTCAAGGTCAGGTTTAGAGCAAGGAGACTTCAGTTTTGTAAGAGAGTTAAATCCACTCTCTATACAAATATGCAAATGGTTTCAATTGGAGATAACCTTCAGTTAGTAATGCTGGCATTTGATCTCTTCTTTAAGCTCTAGGATCTCATCTTGTGCAGACCTGGGCAGGCCCTGTGCATGCTACCTCAGTCTCTGTGAGTTTATATATTTGTCAGTCCTATTGGGTTAGAAGGCTTTTATTCTTTGGTATCTCCCATTATCCAGGGCTCATACATTCTTTCTGTCTCCTATTTCTCAGAATTCCCTGTTCCCTAAAAGGACAGATTTGATGGAGACATCTTATTTTGGCTTGAGTGCTAAAAGGTTTCTCACTCTCTGCATATCATCTGCATACGGGTCTTTATATTTATTCATATCTTCTGCTTGAGGAAGAATCTCCAATAATGGCTAAATAAGGCACTAATCTATGAGTTCAGTAGAATATTCTTAGGAGTCATTTATTGGTATGTTCCTTTAGTAGGACAGTGGTATTTGGTTTGTTACTAAGTTCCTGGACCATCTGGTCTTAGTTTCTTGGTCACCCAAATGGTGTTGGATATAGTTCCAACTAGTGGAGTGGGCCAAAATTCAGATCAGATATCAGTTGGTTACTTCAACAAGTTTTGTGCCACAATTTTATTAGTATGTCTTACAGGCAGGCAGGCTACCATTGTATACTGAAAGTTCGGTAGCTAGATTGATGTTTACCTTTCTCCTTTTGTGGAGTACAAACTACCATCTGGTACCATGGCCATCTGACTGTAGAGGTGAAGTCTTTATGCAGGCACCTACTCAACACCTCTGTGCTCAATGTGTTGAACAGGTGCTGTTTTTAGCCATGGGCCTTTACTGTCTGTTTGTGGAGAACATATAAGCAATAGCCTGGTTTCTTTGGGAGTTCCCATGGGTCCCTTTGCCCAACAATTTGAATTGTTATAACCCATTCTCAGTACACCTCTTTGCTGGCAAGAGATGTTCAATTGGGGATACAGTTTCTTACAATATTTGGTGATTTTATTCATGTCTCTTTCATATATGTATACATTTTATGAAGCTTCTACTTTGTTAGATTCTCATACTAGCCTTCAGATTGCCTTTTATTTTATTTTATTGTTCCTCTTCATAGTTGCTTCTTTGCCCCTCTCCACTCTCCATATTTGATCCTTTATTCCAGTGCCCTTCTTTACCCTGACCATCCATAACTATTTCTCCTTCCTAGGGAGATACATCTCCCCAGCCCACCCCTAGTTCTTGCTCTATAACTAGGCTGCATGTCTTTAACACCTGTCTTTTATAGTCTTTGTCAGTTACTATAAGGAGAAAACATAATTACTTTGTTTTATCAGTTTCTATTTTTATAGTAAACATTGCTTTCTTATACTTCCTAACAATGATTATTAGTTCATGTACTGATACTGGAAGCATGTTCATACTTTCAGTAATTTTATTGATTACAGTGATTATCATGAAGGTCTCAAGGTTGTCTCTGCCATTTAAAGATAAAAATGAGTCCTTAGTGCTAAAGAGATGACTCAACAATAAGGAACTTTTTCAGAATGTAGTCCCCAAAAGCCATATCAGTGACTCACAAACCCTTGTGAACCTAGCTTCATGGGATCTGACATCCTTTTCTAATACCTGTAGGGACCTGCACTCACAGATGCACAGATGTACACACATGCACACACACTGAAAAAGAAATCTTAGCTTCCTTGATACGAACACCTATGCAACTCCTTGACCTTTCCCCGCATTTCTTCTTGCATATTCATATGTACCATTATCTGAAATCCACACTGGTTTTAATAAATTAAATTTTATATTTTACATGAGATTCCTGCTTTGTGCCTTAAACTGTAAATGTGTCCACATTTGGCCTATTTAATGGTGGTGAGTGGAAAGGATTTTAGAGATTGCTCTTTAAAAGCAGAAGCCAAATAACTGATTTTGTTGCTCAAAACTGTGTATAGCCACACTGTTACTGACTTGTACAAGAATAAAGCTGTGTAAGGAAAATTCTGAATGCTTATGAGAAAATTCCAAGAAAACAAGACAAGAACCATTACCTCTCTTCCTCCTAAATGTGCATTTGTTATTGGCATGTGCTTTTGTACCCCTCACAGGTACAGTAAATAGGAGATTTACTTCAGATCGACCATTATTTACCTTATGTTGATACTCAAAAAATGTTTCCAAGCACGGCCTGTTCTTGAGTTTGTATAAAATTTGAAGCTATATGAACTTTGCTCATGAGACCTTCCTTAACCCTCAGAATATAGCTTGTATGATGTTGTAAATCAAGTTGGTTATTGCATGAGAATTTAGTCTCCCTCATTTTTAGACACAATTATCTCAGGTTTATACTGTCAACTAGAGTGACGACATATATATATATATATATATATATGTATATATATATATGTATATATATATATGTAGATGGTGACTCAGCTGCATAGTTTCAAGGGAGTGATCCTTACCGAATTCCATCTTGGTTGGAATATAAAATTTTGATAAAAACTTTCTTTAATTTGGCCCAAATGGTAGAACTTGTTTTTCTTCAGCAAATCGGGATTAACATTTGGGGCTCTGCAAATTCTTAAGGTAGGCTCTTCACTCTGCATCTGGGGACAACAGATCCTACCCTATCTCTACCACACCTGCAATGAAAGGCCTTGATTAGAAAATGAATACCAAGAAGTAGCAAGAATTTTTACATAGGCTTCAGTTTTTGGTAAGCCATACATAGAAGTTTTTTTTTTCCCCCCTCTGAGCCAATTTTCGGCCTCACTTCTGGATGATCTTAGGGAACCCTACTGGTGAATAAGGGGGATCTGACATGGTCTAAACTTGTTCAGGTGACAGGGAGAGGCCCCATAGCCCTCTGATTATTACTAGTTCATTGGGGAGTTCAGCTGGAACTACCAGATTTTCTCTCCTGACCTTGGAGTCCTGAGGACCCTCCCCCCCTGCCCAGAGATGGAGAGCCAAGAGGGAAACTATGAAGCTTGTCTGGAAATGTTTGGAATTTTAGTGTTTAGCAGACCTAAGAACTTTTATGGTAATTTCCCAAGACTGGGGGATGGGCTCAGCGTACATTTTATACTCAGGAAATCGAGAATATCCCCAGTCTGGTGGGTATCTAGCATCCGGGTTGTACAGGAAGGACTGGTGGACCTCTGTAGTAGAAAATCCATTATTTAAATGTCATTGTCCTATGTTTCCTCTTCTTGTAGACTTTATCCTTTTCTGTTGTTGCCATGGCTCTATATCTTATCTTAGGTGTCTTTTTTTGTCTTTGTGTATTACAACTTTGGGTTACTAGTCAGCTTTCTTCCATGAGGAAGCTAGCAGCCATTCCCACTTGAGCACCTCGATGTCCACAAGAATTGAATGCAAGAGCACACAATCTCTCCTCCCCCAAAATTCCAACACTAGAGGGGGTAAGTTTTATTTTTGTTTGTTTTATGTGTTTTGAGGGAACTATACCTGTAAGTTTTGTTGCAAACACGGAGCTAACAGAATTGGTATCAGACTCAGTTAAATCAATAAATGTATGTGACAGCTGTCATAAAACCATGCAAGACAGTCTTTGGTGGGAAGGAGACAAATACACCATGCAGGCAGATTTTAAGTGAGGAGCTTATTGAGAGAATGGTAAAGGGGAGGGAAGAGGTAAAGAGAAATACAGAGAGGAAGAGGAAGATGCAAGGGCCAGCCTGCCTTGTCAAAAGACAGCTGGGACAGCAGAAATGGGCAAGGCTTGTCTCTTAAATGTACGTTTGCACCTGCATAGTGACAAAGTAGCCTTAGGACCCTGGGCTCTCTAGGGTGCTGCCTGGGTTCATACTGCCAGGTGACAGGAGTCAACATAATGTCTGAATCCTAACAGCCACTGATGTTTGCTTCTGACTGCTCTTGAATATGTGAGTTTATTGTGTTCTGTGTGCCTTTTTTATAGATTATTGGCTTAAAAATATAAGGTATGATTGAAAAATCCTTAATATATGTAAGGAAAGCTAATTTAAGACTTGTAACTACGTGTTGGAGTTGTTCTGTGAAACAGCATATGGCTTGCTACCATCTTGACTAAGGACATCCAAATGGCTGGTTGCCATTTTGGCTATAATTGGAGACGATGGATGTCATGTCTTCACCACAGTCTTGACTGAGGACACTGACATGGTATGGACCAAGCAAGGAGGCAACAGGTCTCCAATGATACTTTTAAAATGGCATAATATTTTTATATAATTCCTGTCCTTTATTATGTGATATTTTGATTGTGTTCTAACAAATAATGCTTTCTTGGAGATAGAGGACAGAGATAGTCACTAGCTGACCATGGAGGTTTGGAGGACTGTAGACATAGACGAGACTGAAAATAGTAAGGCAGGGCTGAGAGAAGGTCTCTGCCCTTTGGGGCAGAGGAATGGAAGAAGTAGGATACAATAGGGTCTAATCCATGCTCTCTTATCTTTCAGGTTCTTACCACAATATTTGACTCCTGATTTTTTTATTGATAAAAATTAATTAGATTAATGCTTCATACCTGTCTTAAAAGCTATACTTATAAATATAAGTTTTAAAATAATGTTTGGTTAATTATGTGTTAAAGCTGCACCTCCATGCATTTATATACAAGACTATATCTTGCTGGCAACAACATTTTGTAGCGTAAGCATTATTCACTTGACTTTGATTTTGCAGACACTTGTTTATACTGTCAAAACGTGGTTTGGCCTTCTACAAGTTCTGCTTGTACTCTATGTCTTCATTCTTGAAATATAAACGGTCCTTTATTTTGATATCACAAAAATGCATAGTTAAAAGATTTTAACTTCTTTAAAAGGGAATTTTAGAGTTTTATAGAAAAGTTTTTAAAAAACTGGATATTTTTAGTAAATAGCTTTAAACATTTTTAGTTTATGTATACAAGGCTACAGAATATTTTAAAATGTATATGGTGTTTTATTAAAAGTCTTTGTTAATATGAATAAAGAAACTGCTTTAGACCTATAGCAGGGCAGAATTCATGTAGGTGGGGAAGATGGAACTGACTGCTAGCAGAAAGAAGGGCAGAATCAGAGAGAAGCCATGGAGCAACCAGAGATAGATGCTGGGAACTTTACCCAGTAAGCCACAGCCACACAGCAATATACAGATTAAAAGAAATGGGTCAAATTAATATGAGAGTTAGCCAATAAGAAGCTAGAGCTAATGGGCCAAGCATTTGTTTCATTAATACAGTTTCTGTGTGATCATTTTGGGTCTAAGCTAGCCGGGTGGCTGGGAACCAACAAGCGGGCCTTCTTCAACATTATTCCTTCTCAAAACTCCCATCACATTAAGAGCTAAACAAACTATAGCATTGCCAGTTAGACAAAAACAGGCAATTAACTCAAAATATAATTTAAGATATATAAATACAATGAACGGAGTTCTCATAGCCTAGTAGAGACTGACTACTTACTATTCAGTCGCAAGCTCCAGATTTTGAATTTCTTTTGGCTATTTTCTAAATATAGACTTAAAGATGCTTTTCAACAAGCTAAAAACATCTATCCGTAATGTGTATGCCTAGCTCTCTGGACAGAGCAATAAAAATGTTCATATTTTTTAACCCAAAGTCTTAGCTTTTGCTATGGCTCCAAAGTGTAAATCTGTTCCATTTGTTTTTATATCACCTGTTGGCTGCTTTGTTCTACAATATAAATTTCAATGCAATGTTAATACTTATATACCTAGAACTTTTATCTCCTTTGGAAAACTAAAATTCCTGTAATCTTCAGGTAATCAAAAAAGATCATAAGGCTTAGATCTACTTGTCACAGGCCAAATAAGACAGTTCCAAATGCAAGGTTTGTCTTTAAGTTCCTGATTTCTTTAAATTTTATTTTATTGGGTTTTTTTTTTTTTGAGACAAAGTTTCTCCGTGTAACAGCCCTGGCTGTCCTGGATGTAGCTTTTGTAAACTAGGCTGGCCTTGAACTCACAGAGATGTACCTGTCTCTGCCTACAAAGTATTGGAATTAAAGGTGTGTGGCACCACTGCCCGACAAGTTCTTGACTTTTAACTTCTGTCCTTAGTCTCTACTTGCCTCAGCAGACTTCTACTTGGCTGATGGACACAATTCAAGGAGCACCTGCAAACTTTAGCCTGCTGTGCCCTTGACTTGTTGAAGACTGATATGGACCAGTCCAGTTGACATCATTGTGCCCTGTACCTTCACCTGGATCAGCTAATCAGATTCTTCTGATAAATGCCCCATTGCCCAGCTTTTGACTAGCCTTTCGGTCTTCTAGGGCCCTGTCCCTGATAACTGAAGCATCAGTTTCAGCTGGAAGTAACTAAGAAGAGAGTTCATTGTCCCTGCTCCCCTTAAGAGGCTGAAATGCTAAGTGAAAAGGAAACTACCTGAAGTAGGGGACAAGGTGGCTTCCTATAATGCCAATTGATATGCCAGATAAATGGGTTCAGATTCATTGATTAAAACAGTTGTACAGTGTGATAGAACACGTGGCTTGCTTTATGCAGAACAAAAAGATATTTATCACAACAGGGCCTTTGGCCCTTCCAATTTCTGTTAATTACTCTTGTCTCTTACATCATTGATAGAAGATTAAATAATAATTCCTATCTGGGTATGATTAAATTGATGGTTATTAGATCCAACGATAAACCCTTACCCACCATAGAGTCAAAGATTTGATGCAGAATTGCTGCAGGAGCTCCTTCCGCTCCTTCAGCCAATAGCCTTTAAGATACCAGCCAACTGGGGCGTGGTCTCATACTTTAAAAAGCAGTGGGAACCAGGCTCCCTCTCTCTTGCTTCCTGCTCCCTTTCTGTGCTCTGTTTCCTGTTTGTGACAAGTGTACTGTTGTTTGGGACGGTGATCTGTAAGTTTTTCCCCTCAAACAAATAACCCTTTTTATTATCCCTAATTCTTAACTGGTGTAGGTTTGTTTTGCGGCTTCACAGAATATAACTTTGGGGTGGGCATATTATACCCCGTTAACTTTTAAACCCCACTGCCACAAACAAGGTAAATGCCTAGAATTCTGGAAGTTATAGTTCTTCAAAATTTCAATAAAGCCTCATGCATGGAGACCTGTGGGTGTGTTTTTATAAAGCCCTGACAAGATATGTCTTGGGTCCACTCACTGGAGATTTCCCAGGGAATGGTCCTAACCAAATTCCAGCTTGGTAGGTATATAAATGTTTAATAAGAATCTTGGTTTAATTTGAAAAAAGTATTTAGATGTACTTATTTATAATTATGTAAGAAATGTAAATTTAAGACAAAAATATGGAGAAAAACAGTATGTATATATATATATATCAAAACATATCAAAAACAGAAATATTTTTATTGTTGGAGAANAAGCCCTGACAAGATATGTCTTGGGTCCACTCACTGGAGATTTCCCAGGGAATGGTCCTAACCAAATTCCAGCTTGGTAGGTATATAAATGTTTAATAAGAATCTTGGTTTAATTTGAAAAAAGTATTTAGATGTACTTATTTATAATTATGTAAGAAATGTAAATTTAAGACAAAAATATGGAGAAAAACAGTATGTATATATATATATATCAAAACATATCAAAAACAGAAATATTTTTATTGTTGGAGAAATACTAGAGAAAATTTGCTAACTTCTCTTATTTATAATTCACAATTTTCATAACTGAAGGAAATGTGTAACAGGGTAACTTTTCAATAGCAGTAATGTTAAAAATAACAATTATTATGATGAATGTTTTCTATAATTCCGTTCCATATAAAATGCAACTTTGGAAAGCTATAGTTTAATCATTTATATATGCAAAAAATAAATAAAAAATGAAAATTAAATATTTATTTTTTAAATTCACAAAGCCCACAAATCAGTTAACTCTCTCTCTCTCTGCCCCATGTCTGTGGATGAGGAGGTAATCTCTCAAAAACTGCCCCAGCAACATGCTTACCTACCTGCTACTGTGCCCCCGCCTTGATAATGAACTCGTTGAAACTGCAAACCCAAACAAACTCATCTGTCAGTTGCCTTTATTATGGATTCTTATTGCAGTAATAGAAAAGTAGTTAATACAAGTGTAAATCTTTATCAGATAGACGATGCTGTAGAATAAGAGCATAATTAAAATATTCCAAAAGATTTCAATAACAGAATAAACATAAGGCTCTTGCACTTGAAGATTATAATTTCTTATTGAAAATATGCCATATCTAACTTTAGTGTAGTAAAGAGTTGGAGAATTCTATTTTAATTTACATAGAAATAGTCTAGTTTATTTACATATGTTTAAAATTGTTTTGCTATTCCTATGAACCAGATTTCAGACATTTTTGTCACAGAGCCAACTTAGATATTTTTCTTTGGATAATTGCAAATTGCTTATTGTTTATTTTAAATATTCTGAAACATATATCTTCCACACTGTATACCTAGATTAGCACATATTTGCCATAGTTGATTACAGAGATGCAAAATATTTAGTTAACTCTCTGTCTCACCCATTTCTTGACTCGGACAGTAGATGTTCCTCTTTGGAAGAAGCACATTTCATATTCATCCCTTTGAATCACACAATACATTTCATACACTGAGTTATACAAAATGAAGTTTTAACAAGACCATGAAGAATCAAAACTAAAGCTGTAGATGAAAGGAGTGATTACTCTGGGAAAAAGGAAAAAAAAACTTAAATAAGTCTTCTATAGGTGTCTGTATAGATGTCATGGATAAAAGTGATCAAAAGTATTCTATATGCATCTGATGATAAATGCTACCCATAGCAGACTAGCCTTCTGGTGAGAAAATTCTTTGTTTTATAATTATGCTGTACACTGTCTACTTATTGTAGATGTTCTACCAATACCCACCATGACACTATCTAGGTTTCTTATTTAATCCTGAAATCCTGAAGATGAGGGAAGAGAGCTCTGTTATAAATCATGATAAATATTATTTTTGTCTAATATTATCACAGTTTTCCATGTATATATTTGTGTCTATATAATTTCGCATTTAAATCACATACATTAAAGCCATTGTTAATATTTCTGAAAAAGGCATTTGGTATCTTTACAGATTGTTCTTGGCAAATTTGCAATATTTTCAATATAGGAATTAGTGTAGTCAAGCAACATTTGTTATTTATGAAGAGATGCCAATGATTAAAGATTAATTTTTTCTTATACTTAAAAGATAGTACTTTTAGGCATGTTCGGCATATTTTGTTGGGAACCACATATAACTCATTCACTTTTAGTTTTCTGAATTAAATATATTTTTATATGTGAAAACTAGGGCTATTCTTCTCTTTTATTCTCTTTCCTTCTGTTTCATGGTCTTTGTGTAGGCATTTTTGCTGATGTGAGTAATCATAGAGAAATAATATTTAGGGATTATGCCATTTCTTACATGCACTTTTTCCTTTTATTTTCTTCTTCCCTTCTCTTTTTCCTCTTTTTCTTTCCTCCACACTTTGTTCCCTCTCCCCTCCACTCCCCTGCTCCCATGTCCCTCCCTCTCTTTCTTTCTCTCTTTCTTATCCATACCTCACTCCATTCCTCTCTCTCTCTCCCTTCCTTCCTTCTTCTCTTCATTATTCCTCCTTCTGTTCTCTTCTCTTCTTTTTTTTTTCTATTACCCATTAGAAGCAGGTTCCTTTCTATCTTTGTGGTCTTGGAAAAGAAATCACTCCCTTAAGATTCATAACTCTTCAACTGGACTTTGGGAGCTCAGCCCAGTACTCTGTTGGAGGTCTTTGCCCCTGTCTCCATCAGTTGCTGAATGAAAGTTCTATGGTGACATTTAAGATAGTCATCAGTCTGACTACAGGGCAAG
>LOJH01008043.1:16263-30124 GCA_001685095.1 Ellobius talpinus | reverse complement strand
TGGGAAGTACACTTGAACGCATTGGCACAGGAGATCACTTCCTAAATATAACCATTATCTTCTTCTTTTCCTCAACTATATAATAAGATCATCAATCCCCGCTGACTCTAAGGTCTTTTGGTTTTCTGAGGTAAGAAATGGGGGCATAGACACATTATTAATTTCATCTCTCTGCTCCACTAAGAGAACTCTTCTTACCACCCCGACCCTGGAAGGGCAGGGGAAGGGCAGACAAGAGGGATGCTGCCAAAGTGGTGTTCTGTTTGAGGCCTGCCTTGAAGCATCAGGTCTGCACACAGAAGACCCAGGTGCTATACCAAATTGTCTCTTAGCAACCAGTTTTCACCTTCCTGCTTCAGCACTTATTCCCTAGTAAGGAGCTTAGCAAATACAGTGAAGGGCGAGTAAAGGTGGAATTCCTCTCACTGCCTCTCACAGCTGCACCAGTGACATCAAAACACTTTGAAACCATGAAAAATAAAAAGTGTGGTTCCCAAGCTGATAAAGAAAGCTGGTGGACTCAGCTCCAAGCTACAAATCCAGGAAGATGTGGGTCCCTATGAAGACCCAAGAGGAACGTGTAACAATACAACCCTCTGCGAGCAACTGACTCAGAGCTCAGAAGCTGTCTTCTGTCAAGAATGGATCCCCCAGTAATAAATACAGTTTAGCTGTCACCCCAGCCTCGGGAGCTACGGCGTTTGCAGCATTCGAGCCTACCGCGTTTGCAGCGTTCACTGTAGGAATCTTTACTTCTGGCTTTCCTTTTCCCAGTACTTGGGCTACCCTTGCTGTGCAGACTCCAAGCTGTCTTGTTTGAAAAGCTATTCTGCAGGTTCCAAAATGACTAACCGCCAAAATAGGGGTTAATTGGCCCTTTGTTGATCCTGAACCCAAACATGATACACTGTAGTATTTCCTTTTTTAAAAAAACTGTTGAGGTTTCCCCCCACTGCCAGTCCAGGGACCTCCTTGTTTAGCAGAGTTTTGTTTCCCTTTTCTGTCCCGGTCCAGTTTGTATTTTAGGTAAGGAGAAAGCACATAGCCAGAAGTACCCTGGGACTTTCTCTCACTTCATCTGACAGTAATTACAGGGTGTTAAGGCCAACGTAAACCAGGCTTTAGAGTGTCTTCAGGAAAAGATGACTTAAGAAGGAAGCTTGTCTGTCACTCCTGAGCTCTTCCTCCTCAGCACCAAATTGTTCCATTAGCTAACAAATGCGCTTACTGCCTCTGGCCCCAAACCTAGCTAACTGTGGCCCAGTTTTTCTGGGTGTTGGCAAAGGGCTTACCTGGGGTTGAGAGCCAAGCAACAAATAAATGACTGACATTCTTTTCATTATCTCTGTTCTCATCTCCCATTTCTGTCCTACAACCACATTGCATTTTCTGTCCAGGCAATGTCTACAGGTTTCCTATCATGGAAAAGACTTCTCTGACTGTAAGTGAAGTGACTTCACTTCATTAAAGGGCATAATATGACTACAAGGAGCTACCTAGAATGGTCATGCAGAGACACATTGCCCCCGGGATCTACACTGTTTCTTATCCGTGGAACTGTCACCCACCACCATTTGACAAAAATGGTTTTGGGTTTGGGGACAAAGGATTGTATTTATGTGTTTGTATCGGTTTTCAATGGAGTTGATGACCCTTAGATCCTGGAACTTGCAGTGTAGACCAAGCTGACCTGGAGCTCACAGAGATCCACCTGCCTCTGTCTCCTGAGTGCTGGGATTAAAGGCGTGTGCCACCATGCCTGCGGCTCAGTGCTATTTCTAGTGTCCTTTTCAGTTCATATTCTTTGCTTAGATCCCTCTGTAAAGAAGAATTTGAAGAAAGGGTTTTGCTCAGTGGTAGAGTCTTTTCCTTCAAGTTTTCTACGGCAGACACAGTGTTAACATGGACTCCTGAGACTATCCGCCACTGCATGGACCTCCTTGTGGGCCTGCCTGTCAAACTGCCTCTGGTAAAACTGGCTGGGAGCCTCTAGAGCAAGGGTCAGGAGACAGGATGTAGGGTTTATGTCACTATGCGAACTAGAAAGCAAAGATAGCTGCTCTATACTGGGAATCCAGTGCTCAGACATTGCTTCACATCACAGCAGAGTGGCACAGTGGTTCTCTCCTGTGACTTCTGCTAAACGACTTGACATTTGGTTCCCAGCCCTTGGGGATATTCTTGTCGCTGCGCCAAAGGCTTCATCAAAGGAATGATTCTACCACGGCCATTTTTTATGTGTTGTTCATAGTAATAATTATGGGCTCCCTATAGCCAACCATTGGGCCAGCGCCATAAAACAAGCAAAAATTGGCCCAACCTTCCTAATGGCTCATCGCCCTCAAGATCACTTTAAGTATTCAGCATTAATCACTCGATAAATTCTCATGGAACAATTGCTATGGGTGTGGAAAGAAGCGGTGCGTTTGGTTTGTTGGGGATAATGAAGTCATTGCATCCCTGCCCTCAAGGAATGTACCGCATTGCATAGAGGATAGATGCAGTCATTGAAAAAGAGGTGTTCCCAAGTATTGTTGGGGAGGACCAAGAGGAGAGGCTCGTCAGCTTCTACTGAGAGGGGTGATGGGAAATTGCACTGCGTTCCTCTGTTTTTCCGGGTGTCTTGTGCTTGTGAGTGAGAGATTTGTGTCCAGCCACTGGAGCTCACTGAGCCTACGGGTGTCATGAACTCTTTCTCATCTCCATACTATTTTGGACTGAGTATTTTATGCAAAGCCTCATTGGTCTACTCTTTAGGCCATTTTTACGATGAAAGGCGAAAAAAAAGAGAAAACAGAGACGTCTGGCCTAGTGGAGAACAACGTCCTCCCTCAGGCTTGAGTCTGAAATGTCCCTTGCAGGTTTGTGTCCATTCGCCAGCATGGGGGTGCTATCCTGAAGGCTGGAACCATTTAGGAATCTTGGTAGGGGATTAGGTGGCTAATGGGCCAGCTTTTGAACTTGTCCCTGGTTCCAACTTATTTTTTCTTCCTCCTGATCTGCCACCACGTGAATGAGCCATGGCCGAATGCTCCTGCCAGCAGACTGGATCAAAACACTGGGTTTTGACTTCCCCACCACAATTGACTGGGACCCTATCTTCAGTTTACTTTTCTGCTGGTAAGACAAAACACTGACCAAAAGCGGAGTTAGGAGAATAAAGGGTTTATTTGACTTACACTTCCGCATTTCAGCCTATTATCTAGGAAGTCAGAGCAAGAGCTCAAGGCAGGAACTAAAGCAGAGATCATAGAGGGGTGGTGCTTACTGAATTGCTTCCCCAGCTTCCTCATGCAGCCCAGGCCCTCCTGTCCAGGGATGGCACTGCCCACAGTGGGCTGGGCCTTCCCACATCAATCATTAGTCAAAAAACAAATGACCCACAGAGGTACCCACAGGCCAATCTAGTGGAAGCAATTCCCCAGTAGATGTTTCTTCTTCCCAGTGACTCCAAGCTGACAAAAACTAACCAGCCCAGGCCCCTTTGAAACCATGAACCAAAATAAATCGAGCCTTCTCCTAGCTCCTTCTATCAGTATCTCAATGTCAGTATTGCAGAGAATAACAAATACTTTTTGAGAAAAGGCCTCTCTCCAGGCAGCCAGCCGTGGAACATGCCTTTAATCCCAGCACTTCCTCGGAAGGCAGAGGCAGACAGACCTCCATGAGTTCAAGGCCAGCCTAGTCTAAATAATGAGTTCCAGGACAAGCTCCAAAGCTACAGAAAAACCCTACATCGAACCCCCACCCCCAAAAAAGAATAGGCCTTTCTAGCCTCTTGAAATCTGCTAAGGGTCTCAGAGAATCAAAGCCTACAGCTATCTTCATTTCTTTACTGTAAACCACCCCCCAGCCCTGTGTGTCTTTTCTCTGTCTGCAATACAATCTCAGCACACACCCAAGGACTAAAACATTTTCCTAGAACCTTCTCTGACCACTCTACTCAAGACAGGCCTTCCCACCTGTCACCTGCCCCAGACGACATCCCTGTCTGTCTCAGTCATGACATTGCTCTTCCAAGCCAGATTGTGAGCGACTCTAGGACACGGTCATTGTCATTTCTATCTGGTTCACAATGATCCCTGGTTCTTAGCACCGTACCCTGCATATAGGATGTGCAGAACTTGGATGAGAATGGATGAGAGAAGCCTGTACCCTTTTACCCCACTCCAAAGTAAATGTAAATGTTTAAGTACAGGAAGTGCATGTGTGGAGAAGCCAGGAACTAAAGGAAGACCCTTCCTTGTGTGCAGGTGCATTGATCGGCCAGGGTGGGCAGTCCAGAGTCCTGAAGTTAGCCCTTTAACTGAAGGACACTAACAAAGAGGATGCTTAGTGGGGCTGGAGATGCGGCTCAGACAGTCGTATGCTTTCCCAATGTGCACAAAGCCGAGTTCAGTCCTCCTCCCCATATAACTGGTGGTGCACGTGATCCCAGCAATCAGAATGTGACAGCAATAGTAACAGAAGCTCAAAATCATCCTTGACTCCACAGCGGTGGGGAGGGACAAACAGAGGCAAAGACACAGACAGACAGACAGACAGACAGACAGACAGACAGACAGACAGACAGATCAGAAGAGCAGGTACAAAACACTGGAGGGTGGAACCTGGGAGATTCCATGGGTACCTAAGCTCATCACAGGACCTGTGCCACCCCAAGGCCCCTGAGGTTAGTAGCCTAAGCCTCTAAGCAATTTCAGTATTAGGCCAACCTCACATTATTTTGAAACACACAGGACACAACAGGGTTGCCTGGCTCAGGAAGGCTGAGGAATACAGTGGCATTTTTTGTTAATCAGCAGGAAACACAGCTCTTGTTTGGGGCGAGAGGGGAGAAAGGCACTGAGAGTAATTTATATCTGAAACCGTTTAGCCACCCGTGGGAAATGCATTGCTTCTGATTCACAGCAGACCCAGTTCTTTTCTGCTTTTTGTAATCGGTCTCATTCTGTTTCCTGTTAGCAAAAAAACACTTTTTTTTTTCTCAATCCATTAGATTCTCCCAAGGGTTGATAAGGCTTGGAGTCCTGCATATCTTGTGAGAAGTAATCAAAACTTCTAATTAAAGTTTTGTTCTCACAGTCAAGCCTTGAACCTGTGCCCTCTGGCTCCACAGTTAATTCATTTTGAGCTCCAGCCAGAGGATAAATCGCTATGTGTGGGAGGAGCTATTATTAACTATCATTTCTGCTTTGGAATAAGAGAGTGTTTTTGCTGTAACAATACAACTCAGAATCGGCTATGTATCCCTGCATCCCTGACACCCAGCTCAGACCCAGGTCACACCTGGCAGTCAGTGTAAGGTGACTGAAGCCCCACCTGGACCCATCACCAATGGCTCATTGGCTAATCTGGCAAGGGAGACAGGAAAGGCTTGCCAAATAGGTCACTGAACCTAGCAATGGGAAGCTGGAAGTAGACCTGACATGGACAGCTTGGTAATTTTCCGAATTTTAAGCAGAAGATTCATATTCTGAGGTTTGGAGGGCTGCCTGCGATCTGTTCTCCATAAAAGCAAACTGTACAGCACAAATGAAGGCAGAGATGAGCCACCTGCTTATTCCCCAAGGCGGACTTCACTTTCCCTAAGGCAAAATCCTTCTCCCACTGCAGGTCTAAATATTTGCAATTGAAGGCAGTCCTACAAGGCTGGAACCCAGGGTCGGGCCTAGACATTCACATAGGAGTTTGTGCATAGTGACCTAGCCCTCAGCTTCCGGCACACCTGAGAGCCACCCAGCATCTCATGTAACTGGGAAGGACAAACATTTCCTAAGACTTTTAGTAAATGGGTTCAAGGCATCCTCCTACCTTAGCCTTCTCTATAGCTGATGCTCCAGGCCTGCACCTGCCAGGAAAGAGTACTTTATTGAATTTAAGTACTGCAAAGTGTCACCCGAAAATGTAAACCGCAGTGTCCGAATGCTCCCAAGCCTGGCCCAGCTGTAATTGAGAGGAGACTCTGCTTTCAAACGTCATTGCAATAGCTGTCTCAGTTCTTTTCTCTTTTCAACAAGAATGAAAGTACTACTTTTGAGACCTTTGGAGACCACTAGACAATTTCTGGAAAGCAAGTATCTTTTCTGCAACCAAGCATCAGTCATTATGCAAAATTAGTTTTTGCTTGCTAAATAGCTATTGTGTTTATAAAGAGGTTTTTGGGTTTTGTTTTTTTGGAGGGTTTTGTTGTTGTTGTTTGTTTGTTTTTCAGAATGGGGGTGTGGTAGATGGAAGGGAAACTCTTGTGTGGGAACTGCAGTAGCTGTTGACAGACTGAGAGGAACCTGACCAAAGTGTAGCCTCAGATCATTCTCCAGGGCTTCTCAAGGTCCATGGTCTTGGGTCTTGTAGTGACCTAAAACATGAAAGACAGGTGACAACACACGGGCGCCTTGTTAATCAAGAAGGAACTCATCATGGTTCCCCTCTCTCCCGCCCAGCTCACCCAGCTCCATGGCCTCCAATGCTGATGTGCTCGCTCTCAACCCTAACAGAAAACAGGCTGTGGGGAGACAACAGAGATGAAACTGGAATAGAACACGTGGCCAACCCATTGACATTCTCTTCTGCCATATACCAATGATTCCTTTTGAAGAGAGAACCTTATGTATCCAGGCTGGCCTGGAACTTGCTACTAGCTAAGGATGACCTTGAACTTTTGATCCTCCTGCTTCCATCAAATGCTGAGATTATAGCCATGAACTCCTATGCCTGGAATGTGTAGTGCTAGGAGTCAAATCAGGGGCTTTATGCAAGCTAGTCAAGCAATATACCAACTGAGCCACACCCACAGCCCCATCTATATATTTTAAATGCATAGTTTGAATGTAAGTAGAATGATTTTGTCAAAGAGTAGCATACTTTTATAGCTATTCCCCAACAATTCAACTCATATCCCCTGATTTTATTCCACCTGAGTTATAAGTAAGATTAAATGGCTGCCCAGGCAGTGCTGGAATGAAGAGGGCACCCAGAAAGACACAACAAAGTGCAAGGGTTGGGACTTTGACTGAACATAAAAGCTCCACCTTCCATTGTGGTAGTTTGAAAGAAAATACTCCCCAAAGGGAGTGGCACTATTAGGAGGTATGGCCTTGTTGGAGTAGGTGTGTGGAGGAAGTGTGTCACTGTGGAGGTGGGCTTTAAGGTCTCATATATGCTCAAGTCATGCCCAATGTCTCAGCTCACTTCCTGTTGCCTGTGCAAGATGCAGAACTCTCAGCCACCTTTCCAGCACCACATCTGCCTGCACGCTGCCATGTCCACCATGAAGACAATGAACCAAACCTCTGAACTGTTAGCTACTCAATTAAATGTTTTCCTTTATAAAAGTTGCCATGGTCATGGTATCTCTTCACAGCAATATAAACCCTAAGACATCCATCAGCCCTACAGCCCCCTTTCCTCCTCTTCTTCCTCCCCTTCCTTCTTCTCTCCATAGATAGTGGCACTGAATTTACTGACTTCTTTGGACATAGAGCTGAAGCCAGCCTTCTCCCATGGGTGCTTTTCCTCTTCTAGTTTGCTCACCCACACCCTCTTTCCCAGCCTCAAGGTCTCTGACACCCTGTTGAGAGATGAAGAAGAAATAATTGCAGGATCAGCATCATACAGCTCCATTGGCTTCCCCAGACATTCTCTACCTTTGAGCGTATGAGTTGTGTAAGAGTTTTAGAAAATCTTTCCTATGCCAGCAAGATGGTCCAGCAGGTGACAGCATTTGCCCCCATGATCTAACCTGAGTTAGATCCCCAGAGTCACATGGTAGAAGAAAGGAACTTATTCTTGAAACTTTCCCTCTGACTTCCACAAGTATGTACACACACACACACACACACACACACACACACACATATACTTCATAGTCAATTGATGTGGGATGTCCTTCTGTATATGTGTTGCTTTTATTGGTTAATGAATAAAGAAGCTGCTTGGGCCTATGGCAGGGCAGAATAGAGTTAGGCAGGAAAACTAAACTGAATGCTGGGAGAAAGTAGGCAGAGTCAGAGAGATGCCTTGTAGCTGCCAAAGGAGAAAGAAGCCCATGGGAGCCTGGTAGAACCTTGCCAGTAGGCCACAACTTCATAGCGATGCACAGATTAATAGAAATGGATTTACTTAAGATATAACAACTATCTAGCAATATGCCTAAGTGATTGGCCAATCAGTGTCTTAATTAATATAGTTTCTGGGTGATTATTTTGGGTTTGGGCGGCCAGGAACGAACAAGCAGCCTCGGCCTACAGTCAATGAGTCAATTGATGAATATATTTTAAGGAACACTGCAGAGAATAGTGGTGTACACCTTTAAGTTCAGCACTCAGGGAGCTAGAACTTGCCAGCCAGTATTCTAGCTGTTTCCATCTGCCTCTCAGACACTGGCCAACTGCTACCAGGACAGGAGGACAGGAGCCCTGCATCTCTTTCCATCAGCACCTGTATCCCAAGATGTTTCAGACACCCACTCTCCCCTCTGAAGATGATGATGACCATGGTGTGGCATTTTCTACAAAGGCACAATACAGGAGAGATTTGGGATGGTGAGAAAACTTGAGGCCAGGACTGGTCCTGGTCCCTAACAAGAACAGGGTGCTAATGGATAAATGTGCCTGATGACGAAAGAGTTTCTCAGACACAGAAGCAGAAGGTCAGTGATGAGAGTCACAGAAGCATCCAGAGAGCTGCCAAGAGGTACCAGGAGAGGAAAGATGGCAGCAGACAAACCCAGCACAACTATGCACAGGAGAGGCCATGATTTAAGATATACAGAATGGAAGGGGTCGGGGGGGCAAAAGGAGTCCCCTGGCTATGGATTCTGGTCTCTTGTCGAGTCTCAGTCCCCTTCTCCCACAGGGGCTAAACAGTGCCAGAGCCTAGTGAAGGAATTTAGCAACCATTGCCGATAATTAGGAAGCACTTGCTTCCCATTTCTTTAGTTTCGCTGCCCTCAGTTCTCTTGCCAATCAAACATGTTCCTTTATCTTAATATGTACATGCGGCTTTGTTCTAGCACTGTGAGAGATAGAAGAAATATCCGCCATGGCCTTGACCCATTGTTTCCTTGCCAGTCTGGAAAGTAAGAAATGAGCAGATAAAAACATATAAGTGGAAATGCTTCAGATATCACCCCAATGTGGAAATCTCATCGACACCGTGAACTTGAACATGTCCACAATGGCCCCTCTGTTTCCCCAGGAATTCTACACACCCCTTCCACTCTCTTCCTGATCCTCCTTCTAAGCACAACTCTTCTCAACAAGCCAAGCTGAACTGATTTCTCCTACCTGAAGCACCTTAGCCTGTGCCTTTCATGTCTGTCTTCTTCCCTTTGTCAACTGCCAGTGTCTCAGGCTGAGACCAGACTCCACCCACATCTCAGTTCTCTGCAGTTCTCTCACTTGCTTGGTGGAGCAGGTGCCAAGATGCCCTCCTTGCTCCCTTTTCCCTTTCTGCTCCATCACTCTGGGACTACTGCAATGACCTCCTCCTAGCCCTTTCCCTTTACCTGATTGCTTCCCTATTGTCCACACAGCAGGCAGAAGGGTTCTGGGGTTTTGACTGTTGTTTTTCTTAAGATTTACTTTTATTTTATGAGTGTTTTGCCTGAATGTGTACATGGGCACTGCATGCATGCCTGATGCCCACAGAGGTCAAGAGAGGACATCAGATCTGGACTGAAGTCGCGGATTATTGTAAACTACTACATGATGTTGTGGGATATTTGATCACCTGTGACACCCGGAGACTGTGTTAATAAAATTAACTTGAATCGGGGTCAGAGCCAGTGAATAGCTGGATGGCATTAGTCATGGGGAAGCTGGGAATATGGATAGAGAAGACGCACAGGCAGGAGTAGGAAGGGACGTAGAGATTTTGTGCTTTCCTCCACCTGGGAAGTGAGGAGAGAAGGTCGATTGGTCCCTCCTCCGCTGCTTCTTTCCACTCCAAAATTCAACTCCAGAGTCTTTATTGGTAATAGATCAGCTTAGATAAACATATCAACATGGGTGCTGAAAACTGAACCCACATCCTCTGCAAAAGCAATAAGCCATTGCTCAGAGTGATCTTTGAAACTAAGTTGGAGTATGTCAGTGCTCAGTTTAAAATCCCCAGAGGTCTTCCACCCCATCACACCTAAACTTCAATCTAAAACTTTCTCCCTGAAGCTACAACCTGCTGCTCTGTGTCCATGTCTCTCAGTGCCCCACTCATACCTGGTAGATAATACTAACGCTCTACTTCTGCTCTCTGGGGATTTCCTCCAATGCTATTCACTGACCTTCTGCAACCTGTGTGCATGAATAACCAACACTCGGTGCCCTGCTCTGCGTCAGGGAGCTGGCCTAGTCTTAACCTCAAACTTTCGGGTTACCCTGAATCTGGGTAGCATTTACCTTGATCCATTCTCAGTGTATTACAAGACCTTCTCACGGTTGCTATTTCTTATGACAGATCTCAGCTTAAATGCTACCTCTTAAGAAAACCCGTTACTAAACAGGCTATTCAAAATCAGCCACTCTCAAGCCCATTGTCACTGATTTTTTTATTTTTTATTTTATGTTTTGCTTGCATGCATGTATGTGAACCACATGCCTGCCTTGTGAGGGTGTCAGATCCCCTGGAACTGAAGTTACAGATGGCTGTGAGCCACACGCTGGTACTAGGAACCAAACCCATGTCCCCTGCTAGAGCAACAGGTGCTTGGAAGTGCTGAGCCATCTCTCCAGCCCAGCCACTGAATTTTCCCTGGGACACTTTTCACTAGATATCCTTTGCATTGCTGAGCTGTGTGATTGTCTTCCTCTGTCTTACATCCCACTGCCATACATGCACACACATGCTTGCACACATACACACACAAACACACACTGTTAGGATGTAAGTTTCATCCCATTTTGTCCCACTCTATTCCTCGTGCCTTCGTAAATATTGACCATATAAATATGTCCAATATGATGTAATTTCCCCAACTAGGAATGGTACCATCAATGACAAATGCTAAACTGTTTCAAAGGGGAAAGAAAGCCATATGAGCCAGCTGGGCCGGAAAGGCTGAATGGAGGCTGTAAGACACATCGAGCCACTGTGGAGGACGAGGACAAAGAAAGAGGAAGGTCCCACACTCTGACATGAGTCAGTACAAGGACAAGCCACTTGCACTGCAGGAAGAAACAATAAAGACTCAAAATAAGCCAGACAGCCCGGCTCCACATGTAGACAAAACCCCCAAGCTCTACTGGACGCTGCGGGATCATGTATTCTCTAACCTGAAAATAACTACAGTCAGTGGCATTAGAACAGAAACGGGGTGGGGTGGAGAGCATGGACCTTGTGAAGAACAGGATGGAGAAGAGGCTGGAGCCAGCATCTCAGTGTAACGAAAGGGAGGAAGCAGAAACTGCGCATTGGTGAGAGGAGTAGAAGGTGGATTTTTTTTTCATTCCAAGAATGAAATTTTGGAGAAACTCACAATGTAACTGATTGTGAGGAAGTCAAGCAGGTTTATAAGAAGGTGGATCAGATATGAAGGGCAGTGAGGCAGAAAAGTGCTGACTGAGCTGCCATGGAGACAGTGCTGGAGAATAAGCTGTCAGGCATGGGGGCTGTTTGAAAAGTAAAAATTTTATGTGTGTGTGTGTGTGTGTGTGTGTGCGCGCGCGCGCGCGCGCACGTGTGCGTGCGTGTTATATATAATATGTTATACATTATATATAATAATATAAAATATATTACATACATATATACATATGATAAACATATATATACATAATATACATATATACATTTAATTTCCAACCATTTGTTCATTCAGCAAATCCTTGCTGAGAACTTTCTTTGCACCAGGCTCTGTCCCAAGCAAGGAGATACAGCCTTGAACAAATGTCAGTCCATGGCCTTGTGTATCTTGGGAGGTGGCCAGGGTAGCAATGTTATCGCCTGCCTTTTCTTTCCATGACCCTTTCTTATTGGCAGAGCACTTTCACGTTCATCCTTCCACCCCCATGACCATGCTCCTTGGAGGCGGGAAACCACCAAAGCAACACCGAAGCTGAAAGATTTGCAATACGTGTCAAGGACTCAGCAACAGGTCACCATGAGAGCAGAAACTAAAACCCTGAAGTCTAGGCTCAGGCATAAACACTACCCACTGTGAGTGAGTGGCTGGCGGATGCAAAGTCTCTTGGTCTTGGATCAACCCTATCACTGAAATAACAGTACAAGTCAAAGACATTACTCAACTGTGGATTTGGCCTTAGCCAAAGATGGTAGCCACCAGATAAAAGACTGCAGAGTAATCGAACTCATACATTGCTTAGTTGTGTTGAAGCTAATCCTGAGGAACTTGGCAGTCGGGTACATTTCCTTGTCCCTTGAGCTCTAAGAAACTTGACTTAATCTCCCTAACCTGACAAAGAAGAGAAGATGGGGAGGGGGTAAAGAGAGGAGGAGAGGATAGTGTACAGGGAAAGGGGTGGGGGAGGACATGAAGAAGAGAAGTGAGAAGGGAGATGAAGGGGAGGGGAGAGAGGATAGGGAAAGGAAAACCGGATGAGAAGGGATGGGGTGTGCAAATTCAAAGTCCTTCTGTCTGTTTCTACCGGCTCCCAGAGGGCTGGAATCTAGCCTCCTGCTCCTGTTTCTCCGTTCACCTATGTTGCCTTCTCGTTAGCTCTTTCATTTGTTTCCTTACCAATCTGGTGAGTTTAATCAACTTAGTGAGTGGGAAGCAGTAGTATCTGGGGACATGCAGGAAGAGACAAGCAAACAGCTCAGAGTCCTCCACCATCTCAGTTTCTCTTCCTACCTTCTCCTCCCACCTTGCCTCAGTCATCTCTTATCTCCTGGAGTATAAGGCGGTGGCCCTGTTTGTGTCTTTAGTGAGCATTGAAGGTGCCTTTATCCAATGGTTTCTTCCACAGAAATACTATAGTTTCTCTAAAGGAGAAGGAGGCAGATAAAAATATTCCCCATTTTCTGGTACTCATGAAGTATTCTGAAGTACTTCTGAACAACATTTCTATTTTATAGACCAAGAACAGTTAAGTGGCTGGCCCAGATTTTAATTGGAACCTCACTGACTCCAGAATACATGTTTTTTGGCGATACACCTTAACCAGGTTGTCCCAGGAATATATCAGATGAAAGTTCAATTTTGGGGGAAAGAAAATGGGAAATGTTCCCCATTCTTCCACAGTCAGAAGGAATTACCACACAGTGAATTGTGCTAAAGAAGATGATTCCTTTTGTACAGCTGTGGCTGTTTGGATGAGAACGGCCTCCATACACTCATAGCTTGAATGCTTGGGCTCTAGTTGGTGGAACTGTTTGGGAAGGATTAGGAGGTATGGCCTTGTTGGAGGAGGTACATCACTGGGGGGTGGGCTTTGAGATCTCAAAGCCCATACTATTCCCAGTGTCTCTCACTCTCTGCTTCCAACTTTTGGTTAAAGATGTGAGCTCTCAGCTATTGCTCCAGTGCCATAGGATGTGAGCTCTCAGCTACTGCTCCAGTGCCATAGGATGTGAGCTCTCAGTTACTGCTCCAGTGCCATAGGATGTGAGCTCTCAGTTACTGCTCCAGTGCCTTAGAATGTGAGCTCTCAGTTACCGCCCCAGTGCCATAGGATGTGAGCACTGTTACTGCTCCAGTGCCACGCCTGCCTGTTTTCTGCCATGCTCTGCAACATGACAGCCATGGATTCTAACCCTCTGAAACTGTAAGCCCCCAGCAAACCCATCTATGAGTTGCTTTAGTCATAGTGTCTGTTCATAGCAGTAGAAAAGTAATTAAGAGGGCTGGAGAATGGTTCAGAGGTTAAGAGCACTGGCTGCTCTTCCAGAGGACCTGAGTTCAATT
>LOJH01008043.1:0-16258 GCA_001685095.1 Ellobius talpinus | reverse complement strand
CCCAGCAACCACATGGTGGCTCACAACCATCTATAATGAGATCTGGTGCCCTTTCCTGGTGTGTATATACATAATAAATAAATCTTAATAAAAAAGTAATTAAGACTACATCCTAATGAGAGCAACTCTTGAAATAACAAAATCTGAGATGCTTAAATGTAATCTGTCTATAATTTCCAAGTATACTGAAGACCTCTTGGTGTGATGATCTTTCTCACGCCAGGAGTTCTTAGACCTTAATAATACACGTTTTTAGAAACTTTGCCCTTCTGAAAGTTCCTGCAGAGTTTGGGGCTTCTGGCCCTTAATAGGTAGGGTTTACATCCCTGTTCCGAATAAGGAAGCTTCGGGAACTGGAGCTTCAGCCATCCTCTTAAGGTTATGTGATTGAAGTCTCAGAGACAGACAATGAGACAGAGAGGAAGAAAGGGAAACTAAAGGGGCATGAGAAGGAGGGGAGCCCTGCACCCCTACTGCTTGAAGGGGAAAAGAACATCACAAAATTATGAGCTATGTTTACATTCAAAACATACATCTTAACTTCCTTGGACACGTGTATTATAAGAATTCCTTTGATATGTTTTTTGACCTAGGCTTTTATCTTCTGAGTCTATTAGCCTGTACAATGCCCTGTAAGCCACCTATGATCTCATCTACTGAAGTAAAGTTCTTTAAATAAAAATAAATATATCAAAACATTTTTATTTAATCTTTTAAACCCTCCGAACAATGTAACCTTAGAAGTCACCGAAATCATTTAAATCCCTATTGTTAAGACACATTAATGTAACTTTCTCTCTTGAGATGTCCATACCCACACTTGGCTGTATATATATATATATATATACACACATATATACATATATATGTATATATATACACAATTGTCCTTTTCTTAAGCACCCTTTCCCCTTTTCCTTAATGCCTATGCTTAAATCTATATTTTTTCTTAATAAATTCTAGCTTTGCTTCAAAAAGAAAAGAAAAAAAATGCTGCAGAGACAAGCCCCAAGGAAAATGAAGCCATTATTGAGGGAACATCAGTCTCAAGATCTGAAGGCTAGCTATAAGAATGATAATGGATGGGTGACTTTAACTGGGAAAATGAACCAGCAAGCCCCAGGGCTCTCTTCCCTTGGTTTCTGTGAACCTAATAGTATATGAGACTCTGTCTCACATGACTCATACAACTGCCTTTGCACATGTGTAGGATCTGGAAATAACATGTACACTAATATGGTGAGCTATGGCTTCTGGCTTCTGGGTATTGAAATATATATATTTAGAGAGAACTCCTAAAAGGTCAACACTTACAACTTGTTTTAATGACAAACATCATTAGCCCTGATTGCCAGGCATTGTGCGAGGCATCATGCCCATAGAGGAACAGAAGCAGGGCTGTTGCCTTCATAGAACCTTCTAGTCTAGTAGGGAAGGAGATTACTTCTAAAAAAAAAAAAGGCACACATGTATTTTGCTCACAAATTCTAAATTATTGACTGTGATTGGCTCCCATGATCCTAAAAGGTGAAGCCTCATTCCATGGACAATAAACTGGGATTCAAGGAGTTAAGTAACCAAGGTCCCAAGAGACCGGGATTTGACCCAGGTCAATGTAAGTTCAATGTGCCACCTCTGTAGCGCTGCACAGCTGGAGAGAAGGGTCTTCACTGAGCATCGTGACAAGGGACAATATGACAAGTGAATTCATGCTTCTGGGTTAAGGGGGTGATGCCAGACAGGAAGATGATTTCTGTTTCGTCCACTGGCGTCTCTGCTGTCACATTCCATCAGTAATGAATACGAGCACCTCCTCCTTGAATATTTTCTTCTGAGCTCCCCTTTCGCTCCTCCCTTATGCCCACCATAAAATGGTCAAGAGTCTTAACATGACCTGGCCCTCCTCAACCTTTCTCTGCACCCCTCACACATGCTTAGTGTGAATAGTTTAAAAATTGAATGTGAGCCCAAATAAACCCTCCCTGAGGATGCTTTTGCTGTTTTGTTTTGTTTCAAGACAGGCTTTCTCTATGTAACCCTGGCTGTCCTGAAACTCACTCTGTAGATCAGGTTGGCCTCAAACTCACAGAGATCCACCTGCTTCTGTCTCCCAAGTGCTGGGATTAAAGGCATGCGCCACCACTACCTGGCCCTGAGGATGCTTTTTGCAAGGTATTCTGTCATAGCAAGGAGTCAAGTGCCTAGCATAAATGCTTCCATCTTTCTATCTTTTTTGTATTGTGGTTAAAATGGCAATAAAATTTTCCATTTTATCTATTTTTAGATATGAAATTCAATATCATGAAGTCCGTTCACACTAGTTCAGAACTGTGACCACTTGTCTCTAGACCTTTCTCATCACTGCCAACTGAAACCCGGTAGCTGTTAAGTATTAACTCCTATCCCCCCCTCTTCAGCCCTGGACCACCACCACTCTACCTTCTATCTCCGTGAATGTAAGCTCTCTAGAGAGCACTCCCAAAGTGAACTCACACAAGAGCTGGTCCTATTGTGACTGACATTTTAGTTAGTGTAACAATGTCAAGGTCCATCCATCCATGCTGTAGTGTGTGTTGGAATTTCCTCCCTTCTATCAGTGCACACATTTGGTGCATCCACCTGCACATGAACTGGGGCTGTCTCGGCCCTTTTTCTGCTGTGAATGGCAGTGTTATGAACATGGGTGTATCTCTTTCAAAGAGCTTGCCACAGGTATCCCTGGGCTGCTACTCTCCTCACTGAATATCTCTTACAGTAGAAAGTGTAAGGAAAGGAACCTTCTACCTGAGCACTTCTGGTAACCCAAATAATCTATTTTCCAAATAAGAGGGCATGGGGGAGAGGCGTGGTATTGGGCAGGCAATCGAGGTTGTTCCACTGTGCTGAGCAGTTCGAGTCTCACCAGAATGCCTCCTTTATTCCTAAACACATCTGCTCCTGTGCTAGAACTTTCCACCAACATAGCGTGAGGGCAAAGCCCTGCAGCGCTTCAGGCCCCTTCCCTTAAAAGGCTGGGATGCTTTAACGGAACACCAAGGTTGCAGTCTTCTGAGTCTGTCTCCACCCACTTATGCCCTCAACTGCAGCCCTACATTTGCAGTGTTTACGCCCACTTGGACAGTCACCAGTACTGTAACTCACTGGGTCAAAGGGATCATCATCTTTCCCATACTCCCCATCCCCAACTAGCTCTTCCATCAGTTTGCTTTATTTTAAGTCAAATAGGTTTCCCCCCACTCTGCCATCATACCCCCATCCATAGCCTTAAAGAGTTCAGCGTGACTATTTCCCCTGTGAAACTGTAAAGGAGAGTGTGGTTGGCACACTTGTCCATGTGTCTGTTTATGGATCCCTTTTCCTCTTCAATGGATCAACTCTTGGGACTGGTGTGCTGAACAATATGCCATGGGGAAACAGCCAGCAAGCTTGGAAAGCCACGAAGATCTCCAAGTACTTCTCACCTTTGGGTATTCCCAACTGCCTGATCCTGCTTCCACAAAGACCGGCTCATCTCTCTCTCCCTCCCCGCATCTCCCTTCATTTCCACGTGTGTCAGGTCGAATTCTCCCCTTAGATGGAGTATATGCTTCACAGTCCATCCATCCACAAAGAATTCTGGTGGCCGTGCAGAGACAGGCTGGAGGAGCCATGGCTCCTGTCTGCAGGCTTCAGTTGTCTCTATGCCAACACACAGGGAGAAAAGGGCATCTGCCACATAACCCAACCATCACTGTAAAAATGGCAGATGTGATCAGGGCTACAAGGAAGAGGACCATGGTGTCATGGAGCTCTCCGGTAAGGCCTGGGTATTGCCTAGTTTTTCTCTGATGCATCTAAAATGCCTGACGCAGGCATCAGAGGAAGGATTTACTTTAACTCCGTTCATCTAGCGGTAAAGGCGTGGAAGAGTTCATAGCAGTGAGAACATGTATCTGGAATTCCTCACATCTCAGAAAACCAGAAAGCAAAGAGCTCGGGCCAGGATCTAGACCACACTAGAATCTTTAAGACCTTTCCCCAAGAGAGCCACTTGTTCCAGCTAGGTTCCTAAAGGATCCACAGCCTTTTAATATAGTGTCACCAAGTGTCCAAATACATTGTCCTGTAAATAACATTTCACATTCAAACCATAACAGCTTGAAAATGGACTGAAAGCTGAGGGATTGGCTGTCCCTGGTGCCATGGCTTTGCTCCTCCATCATGAACTCTAATCCTCTGGAGCCCAAGTAAATGACAAAAAGAATTGGGAGTTTGGGAATTCAAATTCAGCCTCAACTAAAACAGGGGCTTAAGGATAGTCTTGCCTCAGCTTGCCAAGGGGAGAGTGGGGGGGCTTGTTTCTTAAAGGGACAGAACAGACCATTACAGGCAGGAGTCGTCCCACCCTGTCAGACACTCCCAGAGGAGGCAGATGAGGTTGGCGCCACTGAGAAGCATCCTGGCCTAACACAAGAACATGATGGCAACTCTATCTCTCTGGCACTGATGGCTCCAGGTCAAAACCACGCAACAGTAGGAATGTCATTGAATGTTTATTTTCTATGTGGATTAGGAAGATGTACCCCCATTGAGCCTGAGATATCCTACTAAACCAGAGATGTACTCTTTTTTTTTAAATTTTATTCTTTCCTCTGTGTAGCCCCAGCTGTCCTGGAACTTGCTGTGTAGACCAGGCTGACTTCGAACTCAGAGATGTACTCTTAATAGACACATGGCTTCTTCACCTGTAGAGAGAGATAGTTGAGGGCTTGTAGTAGTTTGAATAAGAATGGTTCAAAGATTTGAATGCTTGGTCACCAGGGAATGTCACTATTAGGGTGGCCTTGTTGGGCTAGCTGTGGCTTTGTTGGAGGAAATTTGTCAATGGGGATGGACTTTGAGGTTTCAAAAGCCCAAGCCAGGTCCAGTGACTCTCTTCCTGTTGCCTATGGATCCAGATATAGAACTCTCAGCTCCTTCTCCAGCACCATTTCTGCCTGCGGGTCACCATGCTTCCTGTTATGCTCATAATAGACTAAGCCTCTGGAACTGTATGGAAGCCCATTTAAATACTTACCTTTCTAAGTGTTGACACAGTCAGGGTGTTGACACAGTCAGGGTGTTGGCACAGTCAGGGTGTTGACACAGTCAGGGTGTTGGCACAGTCGTCAGGGTGTTGACACAGTCAGGGTGTTGACACAGTCAGGGTGTTGGCACAGTCGTCAGGGTGTTGACACAGTCAGGGTGTTGGCACAGTCAGGGTGTTGGCACAGTCAGGGTGTTGGCACAGTCAGGGTGTTGGCACAGTCAGGGTGTCTCTTCGTCTCTTTGCAGCAAAGTGCACTAAGACAGGGCCTTAACTCAAATTAATATTTCACAGCCAAAAGGAATTTCTAGATTACTTCCTGTGGCAATTATTGATGATAGATATCAGTGGCTACACCCAAATTTGGAGAAAATAAACAAATGAACCTAAACCAATGCTCTAAAAAGGTTTTGATTATCTAATTTGGTTCAATATTCTATGGGGCCTCACCCACAAAACCAAATTCACTTCTGTCTGAAATGTTAAAGGTAAAGAACGCTCTTGTCTCAGGAGGCCATCCTGGCCATCCCCCCACCCCTGTGCTACAGTGACACAACAGGAGAACAAAGCCCCCTTGTCCTCGTCCCCTTCTTCACTCTAAGAAGCATCAGCATCCTCCCCCAGATCTCTGTGACGAACACCACACCATAACTACTCTTCAATCTGAAAATTTCCCAGAATGCCATGGATCCCACCCAAGCGTCAGGCCCAGGAAAAGGAAAAGACTTTCTTTGAACACAACAAATGGTACCCACAGCTGCCATGAGTGGCAGTCCTGGCTTGGCCACAGTGTGGGACTGTGCAGTCAGTCCTAGCTCACAGGGGAAGGGCACAGAGCATTGCCTGAGGAGATTCTCCTAAGCCAGGAAGTCTCGGCTCCCCCACCCCCCACCCCTTGGCTTTGCATTTTCATCAGTGCTATGTGGGGGTCTGCAAAGGCCATGGTCTAATTATACCTATGGACACCAGATAAGAGCACTCTGGACAGGGTGTCCAATGACCTGCTGTGCTGCCCAGCCTGAACGCTCCCAAACCAGTCAAAAGTGTGTAGAATATTGATAGCACTGAGGAACAAAGGAGGAGGGCTTTAGGTGTGGTAGTGGCATTGCAGATGTGATAGAGAGAGAGAACAGAGAGAGACAGAAAGAGACAGAGAGAACTTTTTACACAGATACATACTGACTGACCTATTTACTGATAAAAATAATATCTGGCTTGCCCAGCAAGATAACCCAGTTGAGAGAGAACGGTGGAAAATATTCAAAGCACTATCACCTTGTGCTGGTAACTGAAGGGGTTATGAATGGGCAAGATTAAGGTGAGTGTGTGTGTGTGTGTGTGTGTGTGTGTGTGTGTAGTGTGTGTATGTTTGAAATTTTCCATGATGAAAGTTTTTAAATTCCACGAGTATTTTCTGCTTTTCCAGAGACCCTTACAAAGCCAGACTGATCACAGATATCCCCTTCTTGGAGCCAAGAAACCAGTTTGTGTGTACTATCATTGCACGTGTTCTTTGTGTGTCTTGTTTTGGCTTTTGTTGTTGTTGCCGTTTGGGGTTTGTTTTGGTTTTTGTTTGCTGTTTTCTAAGATTTTTAAAAAGTGTGTGTGTGTGTGTGTCTACGTATGGGTTTATGATTTGAGTACATTGCCTTCAGAGGTCAGAGGCAGGTGTCAGATCCCCTGGACCTAGGGTTACAGGCAGTTGTGAGCCTGATGCTGGACGTGGGCACTGGGAACCAGACTCAGGTTCTCTGTCAGAGCAGGGCACCATCTCACTTGCGGAGCCCTCTCTCCAGCCTCTGGGGTTCTGCTGTATACTTGTTTGTTTTGCTTTTGCTTTGCTCTGCTTTGCTTTGGAGGAGTCGTGCAGCGCAGCCCTGTGTGGTATGGCAGTGCAAGCCGGGCTGGCTAGAATTCAGGACAGTCCTCCGGTCTCAGCCTTCACAGTGAGGACCTTGGTGGTACACACCTAGAATCCCAGCACCTAGGAGGCAGAGGCAGAAAGATCAGAAGTTCCAGGTCATTCTCAATTACAAAGTGAGTTCAAAACCAACCTAAGATATGTGAGAGAGGGGAAGAGGAGGAGGAGGCAGAGGAAGCTCTTTCATGTCTGTCAGATATAAAAATACTTTTCCCTAGAAAATGACTTCCTGGCCCAAACTCACATAGAGATCCGAAGAGGAAAAGAACTAAACCCAGCTTCTAGCATTTGCTCTTCCTTTTCTTCTTCCAGCCCTTTGAGTGGAGGAGGCTATTTCCGAGGACATATGGCTTGGATCCTTCAGTGGCGGCAGCAGCAGCTTTGCTAATGAATGGTTCGAATCCACTCAGCAGGTGACTAGATAGCTAGAAAGACCTTTGTGATGTCAGTGGGTCTCATTTGTCTACATCAATGCCAAAAGGAAGCCTTGCAGCCGCCTCCCATTCTTTAAAATGTTCCCATAAGACTCTGATTTATCAAGAAAAAATGATCGTCACCTGGCAAAGTTCTCCTGAACCAAAGGTCCCGGTGTCAGCTCGAAAATAAGCACATGTGTTTGTTTCATTTTCATAATGTGCGGTGACAAAGCCATGGGCGTGTCTTGCTTACTAATTGGCTCTGTAGTGGAGGAGTCATGGGAAGCAGGTAGAAATTATAGGACAGTTTGAAACAATATAGATTTTACCTGGCACTCCTTGGTTGGAAGCCGAAATCAAACACAGTAGCAATGTCATCTGTCAAGGGCGACCTGTCCTGACGTCCAGGAGAACTTCTTTAAAAACCTATACATCAAGGCAGTCGGGAGCAAACGGTATTTTCACCCCTTCCCATTCCTCATGTCTTGGGTATATGCGCTGCGAGGAGCAAGGAGCAAGGCTGGGATTGTAAATCATGGTGACTCGCAGGCAGAGACAGCAGGCCCAGGTTAGTCTCAGGTTAGTCTGCGCAGGCTTGCACTAGGCATGCAGGCTTCTCTCCTCCCACTCAGCTCACCTCCCGACTGCTCAAGCCCTGTAGACTTGATGTTCCCCTTCATTTATCTTAGTGAAGATGACATAATGGGAAATTGTTAAGGCTCGAAGGAAACACAAAGAAAGGGTCAGCTAAAAGATTAAAGTGGTCCCGCCCCGCCCTCTTTAGACCTATCATAAACTTATAATAGATGGGGGGGGCAGGGAGAAGAAATTGGTTTAAGCCAGCCAGCTTCTTTCTCATTCTGAACAATAGCAAAGCAAAACAAACAAACAAAAACAACAACAACAAGAACCCAAACCCACAAACCTATGCTTGGTTGCTTGGCTTGTTCTATAAAAATGCTATAACCATGGCATCTGTTTGGAAGATCTCTGATTTGATAGCACCACAGAGACCCTGTTTGTGTCCTCTGCTCCTAAAAGAAGCCATGCACATACGTGAAAGAAAACACAAGTGACTTTAACAAGCACTGGCACAAATGTGTCTTTGAATCTTATTTAGAGAAGTATGTGCTGGTATGC
This sequence comes from Ellobius talpinus, assembly GCA_001685095.1. Lineage (NCBI taxonomy): Eukaryota > Metazoa > Chordata > Mammalia > Rodentia > Cricetidae > Ellobius > Ellobius talpinus. The sequence goes on along the minus strand of LOJH01008043.1, from coordinate 7,716 downwards.
ATATGTGTATGCATACATATACATGTGTATATGTGTGCATGAGTGCATGCACATGTACATGTGTTCATGTGTGTGCGTGTGTGTGCTTGTGTGTGAGTGTGTGTTTGTGTGTTTGCAGGGTCAGGGGATGTCTGTGTGTGTGGCCAGTGTGAGCAGATGCGTCCCTGAGTTAAGTTTGTGCTTTTCTCTAATGTAAACAGCTGGAGTCATTCTGCCCAGGGTTCAAGGCTTCCCTCCACACAGTTCTAGAGTGTGTGCCCTAGGGGCTGCCAGCAAGGACCTCATCTCTCTTCAGACCTGGATGCAGTCAAGTGTAGCACCAGAAGGGGTTGGGCAGGCTGGAAGAGTCATTACGGCTTTCCACAGTGTCAGAGGGCACACTGTTATTCCACCAGCCTGCAGCAAAAAGCAAATGTGGCTGAAAATATCTTTTCACAGAAGAGGGGGGAATGTTATTTCAGTCAAGAAACTGGCACTTTGATTTGTATTTGTTCTGGCAGGAAAATGGTAGGAGAGTAAGCTTTACAAATGAGCGGGAGATGCTGTGGCCCTTGCAATGGCCCACAGCCATCAGTCACTTAAAGCCTGTATGTCTGAATGTAGCGCCCCGTGAGCAGGACTGCAGAAACATGATGTTTATGTGTGATGACCGGGTCCTCTGAGACTAGCCAGAGGCCTAAGGGCACTGAGCAATGGTAGAAAAGCTGCAGAAATGAAGTAGATAACACAGGAAGCCAGATCACCCATCTGGTACATGCGCACAGAGTCCTGCTTCAAGTCTAGGCTATCAAACAAGAATAGCCAGTTGCCCCCATAAAAACAGAGAAGCCCTTGAGCCCATAGACAGCCAGTTACTTTCTCAAGGCCTGGATGGTTCCAACTACTCATTGCCCTCTGTCTCAGACCACAGGGAAACCATTCTGCCTTCCTTCTCTCTTTGCTCTGACTTTAACAGGGGACGCCGTGATTGCAGAGATGAACATCATGGCTGCATCTCATGTTAACATGGTGAATCCTTTTTTGCTCCAGCAGGAAAATCAAAACAAGCAGAAATTTTTTTGGTGGAACAGAGGTGCTGCCAAAAGAGTATAACTTAAAGAATATTTTCATCAATATATTACCACTTGGGAAGTCCTCTTTCTCCACTAAAGGAATTTGCCTGACACACAGAACAGAACTGTCTTTCTTTCTGTCATATTGACTACCTGGAAACCTTCAGAGATCACAAGGATCACCATGCTCAGGAGAAGATAGGTGTTGGGGCAGACATTCCATGTAGGGAAAATTGTTTCTCAGAACAAGTGAGACCAAGTCTAGGGAACCATCACCACAAGTGTGGTTAAGAGGTCATGCTCTAGAAACAAAGCCAAGTCCACCACACACCAACTGCTAACCTGGGTCTGGCTAAACATCTCTGCGTCTAAATTTCTCTGCCTTACACAGAGCTGGATCTATCGAATGCAAATGAAATTATTGTGTTTGTTGTGTCTGCCTTGACTTTACCGTTTCCATCTTAGACATTTTCTGACTTGCTTTGGCTTTCTCTATTACACAAAGATTCCTCTCTTTGAAAATGTAAATCCTATTGATCTTCCACAAGATCAGAAATCTCCTTACTGGTGACAAAAATAATTTAGTCACCAGGAAAGGAGAAAAAAATGTACTTTTTGGAAGTGCCTATGACACCCTGTTCCCTTGGCTGGTACCAGACTACCCCTGGTGTAGAGTCACAGACAACTGTCCTCTGAGCTGAACCTCCATCCATGTCACCAACCACACTGTCAACTCCAAACAGGGAGAATAAGGCTTTTGTGGAGTCCAAGGTCATTTCCCAAAAAGGAGCTCTCTTTCCCAAGGAAGTCTTCATCTGGGGATCTGTGTGTTGTTTGGTGTGTTTACTGTTTAGTGTCCAACACTCTGGGCCACATGCTCCTGGGGTAGGATTATTTTGAGTAATGACACATTCTCCAACATCAGATGACTATAAATACAGCCTTGAAGGGGCCTCAGGAGGAAACCATTATGAGAACAGACACAGAAACCAGACTCTGTCTTTATCTCAAACAAATGAGATACACCTTGGCCAACATGCAACTTATTACTGTCCTTGCCCTTGGCCCCATAAAACAAAAATTTCCATCACATAGTACCCCGTAAAATGTACAATTTTTATGCTTTTATTTATCAGTCAAAACAATAAATTTACATCTAGGACATAGAAATCTTCATGCATTTCTGCCCAAAACTCCCGCTTGCAAATTTAGAATGCATGTAACCATCTGGTTAAAGTATTAGATGCCTACATTTTAGAATACTGCCTGGTAGTTTAAAATACTATGTAGATTCTTATAGAGTAACTTGGAAATACCCCAAAAATAGCTTCAAGGGGAACAAAACAAAGAAAAAACTGAGGCACATACAACCCCAGTTATGAGTCGATACCCATGTACACCAGACAAAAATATATACTTTTCCTTTCATATAAAAACACCTATATAGGGGCAGACACAAATGTAGGAATGGCGGGGACTGGAATGATTTTTGCAGCAGGTTTTTTTTTCCCTGTGTGATTTGAGTAGTTTGAAAGGAGAATATAGCATGTATTACTGGCCTATTTAAATGTGGGTTTATTTCTGAAAGGCATGACTAGGAAGTTCCATGAAACACAGCTTTCTAGTTAGATAAGAGTAATGCATCTAGCAACAAGGTCATTGACAGCAAGAGAATTCTCTTTACATTTACCAGACGTTTCAGCAATGAAGAGACCATTGTGTTTATTATGGAAGAAGAGCCTGGAAGGTAACAGTTCCAGCAGGTCAGAGGTCTACATGTTTTCATGCAATCAGGTGTATCTGTCTGGTCAAATTAATGATAACCTGTCATCTGTTTGAGGTGATGAACCATGACTAAATTTGAACCTACCTACCAGGCAGGCAAAGTGAATCAACCCAAATCAAGGCCTATCCCAAGCAGAGGTCACCTCCCACAGCAGTCTAGCCAGCGTGTGACAGGGGAAATGAACCACTCACATAAGGTTTTCATAAGCACAAACTTTGAGTTCAATATCCTGCTGAGGGGCACAATGGAAATATGAGCGACGCTTCAAGAGACACCGAGATAGCTGAAAGGTTATGAAGATTGTATCGACCAGAGTATTTCTCAACCATTCAAGCTGCAAATTGACATAGAATAGGCCGAGATAACACTGCTTGATAAATAAGATGGTAAGAGGCATTCTGCAGCAAGTCCTCTCTGACGCCTGGAGGACACACACTGAAGCTTTGCAACTTCATCTTCTCCTCTCCCCCAAACCCCCAAAAGCAGAGATGAGACGACCTGTCACATACATACCTTTGCTGAGTAGCAGGCTTTTGAAACTCATTTCTCAAGACATGGTCAACAAAGTTGGAATAGAACCAAGCATGGTGAGGCGTGCCTGAAATCCCAGCACTCAAAAGGTTAAAGGAGGATTGTTTGAGTCTGAGGCCAGCCTGGGCCACAAAGTGAGACCCTATCTAAATAATATTTCTGTATCCTAAAAATGCAATGGCTATAATTGCCTTCATTGCTTTGGATACATTTTAACCTCTTTAATGTTGTTACAGTCGCCCTGTAGAATAAGCAAGCAAATGGCAGTGTTGCCATCCCACAAAAGCAGCAATTAGGAGATAGCAAGTCTGAGTTCAAGACTGTATAGCTAAGCACAGTCAGGGTCAAGGCTGGAATCCAGGTACTGGCTGGCTCCCAGTCTGGGCACTGGGAATTACTTAAATAAGATACTGGTTTCCTAATTAGAAAAGATTACCTAATTTTCTTATTTAGACAAATCCTAAAGAAACCACTCCCTGCTTAATGTGGGCCTTCAGAGTCACTTAGGGGAAAACAGCAATTGTCCCCATGCGGGATGAGCTCTCATGGGTTTGCAGGCAGCCTGATTCTGCATCCTGGTATTTCTGGCAAACCATTGTCATGCATGCCTCTATCGAATCATGCCAAACTAGAACACGGGGGTATCAGAAGCACATCAGAGAACGGGCACTGTCTACTCACTGGTTTTCAAACCTAAGTATTGTCCATAAGATCTCTGAACCCAAATCCCAGTAAGTCAGGGCTCAGTCAACAAAGTGCTTTGCCATCCAAACAGGAGGACTCTAGTTCCAGTCTCAGAAGCCACATGGAAAAGCCAGGGGTACATGTGCATGCTTGTGAACCCAGTCCTGGAGACTCAGCCAGCCTATCCTACCTGGAGAACTTCTCAAAACACAAAATGGTTGCTCCTGTAGAATGGCACTCAAGGTTGACCTCTGACCTCCATACACATGGCACTAGCCCCCCCTCCACAAACACTCACACACAGAGAGCCTTCGGTAAGTCTCTGAGTGTCTCTGAGTAATTAGTAAGTTACTTGATTGATTAGTCTTTCAGACTTTCCCACCAAGATAATTATCTGCATGCCTATTGGCGATGCTTTTTCAAGTCTCCCAGACGATGGAAGTGAGAGCTTCCTGTCTTTGGAGAAAGCTATGTTGTCTAGTGATGTCACCCTGAATCCCATTCAGCTGCCTCTCCTTCCCAAGAGAAACGACTCCCACAAATGACTCAGCGGCTGTTATTGCGGGATCAATGACCTGAAGATCTGAGAGTAAAACTCCCCTAGAGAATTTGATTCAGGAGGCCTGGAGCTTCCCACACGCCTGAAAGCCACGGCGTTTAGGTTTTCATGACCCACTAGAGCCGGTGAAAAAAAAGGTCAGAAATAAAAGCTTATTGACCCAGGAGGAGGAGGGACCCTACACTGCAGCCCTTGGGTCCCTCCAACCCAGGGGTCAGAAAGGAGCCCACAGGTCACTGACTCCAGAAAAAATAAAGGCAGAGAAATGACTAGAAAATCTACTCTGCATCTTATTGGAGTTTGATTGAAGCAAGTTGCTAAGCATGCTCACTGTCTTAGAGAATATACAATTTGTATCCATTAGTCTTGGGTTTTATATCCTAAATTAATCTTCCTTTAATACAGCCTACCCTGGGACCTCTGAGACCCCCTGTTCAGGTCCTCCCTGATCTCCAAGAAAGGGTTGTGTCTCTAGCTGTTTCACCGGTATCAGACATAAATACCTACTACCCTGGTGACTTCTAACCAGAAAGCACAGAGAACATAACCCCCCTCCCAGGCTTTGATGAAGACAAAATGTCAGTCCCCTAAGACTGTGTGACAGGGCAGACAGGCAAGAGGAAGCCAGCGAGGAAACTGGGCCATGAAATTGGAGAAAAGGGGTGGCATGGGGGAAGGGAGGGTTCACTGATCAAAAAGCTAACACGGCCTCTAAAATGACCCTAACCATCTCCAGATACAGCACTGGGCACCCTTGGGGGGAAGATCAACCTGGCGGAAGGGCAGCTGCATATTTCCGAAGTGTGTCAGGAAGCTGGCTCAGGGTCATCAGGCTTTCCCTCAGAGCCCGCCTCTTGCAAATAGCCTGTTCTTGGGAGTTCATTACATACAGCCTGAGCAGGAACACACAGAATCACATACCACTAGGGGTTTGACACTGGTTTAACTTGTTTTTCTGGTCCCCTGAGGCACAGTTAAAAAAAAAAGAAGCAATAGCCAAGAGTCCAAGAGTAATTGCACATTTTAAAATGTCCTTTCCCCTCCCAAACTTCTTCCCCAAACCGTGGTACAATACCTGAACTCATACCCAGCCCAGAAAGGACATTGGACACAGCTCAGCAGCCAGCCCTTCACCATGCAACAATGGGGCCATTGGTCATGGACAGGTGACCGCCAATGGCCGGACTGGGAGCAGAACTGCTGTGGACCGGCCTCCGAGAGGCCATTAAGTGGGAATGACTAGGGGGCTCAGCTAGGCCTCAGTTACGGGACTCCTTCAGGCTTCTTGGTCTGCTGAACCCCAGCCTACATTCCCTTGGCTTTTGACGCTTTTTGTTCAGTTCCCCGTGTTCAAATTTAAGGCTCTTTCCTGGTCAGCTGGAACCACCCGAGGGGGCAAAGGAGGAGAGTCACTTTTTGAGCGCTTCTGACAACATAACCAGAAACATCTCTTGAAAAAAATTTTAAGTTGTTTTGTTTTTTCTTTTTTTTAATGTAAAATTGGTCTTTTGCTCATTCAGCTCCAGCCTCTGAAGCTGTGTGATTCACACCGGAAGCAGAAGGCATGAAAGGGACAGGAAACAACAGGTAAAGAGGACTGGACCACCCTGCATGCATGGGACAGCAGTTTCCTGTTAGGGCTTGAGATTGTTCCTTGGTTAGGATGGGAGAGGGCCTGAGAGAAGGAAGTGGTGGGGGGAGGCGGCTGTCCCTACAGCGAGCACTCTGGGAGCATCTGAAATTGAAAGACAAGCTTTCAAACATATATTTAGAACACATTTCCTCTTCTCTTTGTGTGGCTTCTCTAGACAGGAGTTAAAAATTGAATGCCAGGTGCCTTGGCTTTGCCTCTAGGCCATCAGCACTCTGGAGACCAAGGCAGAAGAATTGCCGAGAATTTGAAGCCAGCCTGGGTAGACAACATAGTGAGTTTCAGGCCAGCCGGGACTAAAGAATGAAACCCTTTATTAAATAAGGCAAAAAGTTGAAGCCAGATATGGTGGCAAAAGCCTGTAATCCCCGTACTCAGGAGATTGAGGGCGGAGTTCATGAGTTCAAGGCCAGCCTGAGTTACATATTGATATCCTGACCGCAAAAACCAATGCTGGTATGAGTTACGTGTTTCAACTAGCAGTTTCTTTAAACTGCCACAGGACTGGGCCATATGGGGCCCAGTTACAAGTAGGCTATCCTTGGAACCTGCAGTGCTAAGAGAAATAGAAGACCAGCCTGGGGTACATACAAATCCAAACCCTCTGGTAGTTTTGGCATAGGCATGCTGGTATCAAAGCAGAGAAATAAGCTAAGAATCCGAGAATTAGCAAATACAGACGATGGTGATGAGGTTTGGAACATAGCACCTCAGCCTGACAGACCATGGAAGAAGTAGAAAAACCATTCTCCCCTTCTCCCTCGCTCTTCTTCCCCGAAGCAGAGCAAGAGAACTTCATTTGGAAGGTGCTAGTCCTGTTTCCCGAAGAAAGGATCAACTGAATGACTAGGAGCCATTAGAATCAAATTCCTGAAAAAGATAGTGATACAAGTACGTTCATTTTGGGGCAGGGGCCAAAGTTTTTGGAATATATTGACTTGAAGTTTGCATATAAGCTTGTTGTAATTATTAGAAATTAATTGCTTAGGATTTAGACCAACAAAGATTTGTTCATTTGTGGAGACAGCTCATCAGCACTTTGTTTATGATCAGCACCTGGTGATAATGTAAGCCTGGTCAAGTCTGAGTTTCTTCACTCATTCCCTGTCCTTAAAGGCCAGTCGTCCAGGGCTAGCAAGATGGCTCACTGGGTAAAAGTCCTCATCGCGCAAGACTAATGACCTGAGTTTGAAACCCATGTGGCATGCATACACCCACACTCACACATCACATGCACACTTAAGCACACACACTCACACTCACAGTGAATTTTTCAATGCAGATACCTAGCCTCCTTCTGGGCTCAGACTGTATAGAGAACACAGAGCAACAGGAGTCTCCATGTGGCTTCAAAATGACGGGAATGAAGCTGACATCAGAAACTGGACAATCTGCCCATCAAAATCCCAGCAAAATTCTTCAAAGACCTCGAAAAAACGGTACTCAACTTCAT
>LOJH01008042.1:18412-30126 GCA_001685095.1 Ellobius talpinus | reverse complement strand
CAGAAGCTCAATGTTGGATTTGCAAATACAGTTTATTTTACAGAAATTCAACATTATAAACAGCAGGCACCTCCCCCGCCCACCCCTGAGCTCAGACCAAGCTATGGGAGAGTGTGCAGTGATGCGGCCTGCTGCTTTGGGTGAGAGTCCAGCAATGGAGACTGCCTGCACCGCGTCTTGCCTGCCCGTCACACAGGCCAACAGAGTCTGTCTGGGCCCAGCCTGTGCTGGACCAGTTACATGGGTCCGGCCCAGTTCTCCAATTCCTTCACGTCGTCGTCTTCCTCTTCCTTCTTCTTGACAGGCTTGGATGGTCGGGCTACAGAGGGGATATTTGGTAGCGGGACTGTTTCGGGCCCACTAATCTGCAAATTCTTGTCTAGCTCCTCCTGTTAAAGTTCCTCCAACTCTGCCAAGAGTTTATTCTCGTCAAACTCATTCCCAAAGCCTGCAGGTTTGGAAATAGCTGTGGAAATCTCCTCTGCAAGTTCCTGCTGGTCAGCAATGTCCTGCATCAACTCGTCCACAATATCAATGTCCACGCTGTCATGGGCAGCATAGCCATGTTCTTGAGCACCTCTGTGTTGGTGTTGGCATTCTCCCGGGCCCCCCACTGGAACTTGATGGTGGACAGGGTGCCGTCTATCTGTGCCAGCTGCTTCTCCTACCTCTTCTTGGGCTTTAGAGCCTGCAGGGCTGTGTGTGCACTTGTTTTTGGTGCTGAGCTTCTTGGCTGCCGTCAGCTCCTGTTCAATGTTCTTCTCCAGAAACTCCTGCTTCTTGCTTAGCATCTCCTCTGTGTCCCAAAGCCGCTGGATGGCCTCCTGTGAGGTTGGGCTGCCCTTGCTCTCTTTACCCCTTCCAGCCCGAACAGCTTCCCCAAGACCAACATGGTTGCTGCTCGCCCCACCTGCGTCCGGCGCCTGCTCCCGGCCTCGCAGCTCCCAGAAGCCGCAGGTCTAGCCTCCACCTCGGCCCTGCAACTGGGCCCGGCCACATAACCTACTACTATGGGTTTCTTAAACAGGACTTTTTGACCTGATCTTTGGAGATAATCCCTCTGTCTCTCTCTGGCTCTCTGTCTGCCCTCACACACACCGTGAGAGTGTGTGTGTGTGTGTGTGTGTGTGTGTGTGTGTATGTATGTATGTGTGTGTATCTGTCTGTCTGTTGTCTATCTGGCTCTCTAGCTCTGGCCCTCTCTCCTTCCCAGTTGACTGATGTAACACCATCTACGCTGCCTACATCTGAGGTCAATGCTCAGCTTCAGAGTGGCACATGCCAGGTTTAAGAAGCGTCACATGGAACTAAACCAACAGATCAGTGGCAGCTTCATCAGAGAGCTGTAGGTCGGTGTGTAAAAAGTTGTTGAAATGTTGGCAAGCTGCCTTGGACTAAAGAGTGGTGGTGGTGGGAAAACTCTCTGTCCTTACTCTTGTCGTCCTTGTCCCCACAGCTCTGATCTCCACGGAGGTAGAAGAAATTTTTTGCACATAGAGGAGAAAAGAGGGTGAGGGTGGAGCACACAGCAGGTAAGGGTGTGAGGTTCATTCCCACTCCTTCGAAGAGCAGGTTATATCACGCTGTGCCTCAGAGAGAAGTGTCTTGGCTTCTGCGGGCTGAGAGAGGGCAGAGACAATCTGGAACTAGGGGCAGCTTCCCAAGGCCCTTCAGCATCAGGAGCAGAAAGGCCAGATGTGGTGTCATCGGCCCACAGCCAGAGACTTTCCCAGTCCTGCCAGGAAGAACTGCTTTCCAAAACCTTCTCTGAGAATACAGCGGAAACCCCCTCACTCCTGGGTCACACGTGGAACACAGGGACAGACTATGTGTCGCATAGATGGTGGATGACTGGTTTTAGAGACAGAGAAGGTCCTCCCGGGCACATTTGCTGGAAGTTCAGGCATCGCCTGTGTCCTCTAGGATGAGTGCCAGCTATAGAAGATCCACATAGATCACAAGGCAGGGCATCTTTTAGAAGGTGCTAGCTGCGTGACTCCTCTCTACATGTTGCTTCTACATCTTAGGATGCTGTATCTGTCCCAAGGGCTTATGGTTAAGCGCCAATGGTTTCAATGGGAATTTTAAGTTCCCTCTGATGAATGGAAAAGTGGCATAAACAGTGTATCCAGGGCTGTGATGAAAACAAAGGACCCTCTGCTGCTCTCTAGCTGCACGTTCCCTGGTGACTCCATTTTCCCAGCAAAGCAGCTTTGCTGGATGGAGCTGGAGGTCCCCATCCTTGCAGATCCCCTTGACTAGAGACACACTTGTGGTTCCACACACACCCCTAACTCGCCATCTCTCCAAATGAGTTAACTGCAGGAAGAGAAATCCTAAAATGTACTGTGCTCGTGTGTGATTACGTGAAGATATAATCTGGGGAGCCTGACCAAAGTAAAAAGCCCCCAGAGAGCCTGCAGCAGCTAGCCAGCAGGGCAGCTGAGAATAGTCCTTCTTCATTGATTTGGGCTCACAGGGTCTGAGAACCAGGCAACCAGGTCTGAGAACACAGCCTTAAACTTACATTAAATTGTTTTTATTCAGCTAGGGTTACAACTCATTGGTAGTGAAACCAATCAAACCCCCCCCCCAAAAAAAGTTGTTCTTCAGAAGTATCCTATTGGTTTAGGTTGTAAGTTCAAAGTATTGGCCATGGTTTGACAGTTGATACAGTGATGTAGATCTTATGTGACACTGTCCTCGGGAACAGATCAGTTGGGCTGAGTAGATCATGGAGCCCTTAGGTGATGTGTCTCAGCAGCAGCAACAATGGCATTCGGTGGATGGAGCACTTCCTTCCATGCTCATGCCCAGGGTATCTGGATATGAGTGTGGTCCTTTCTCTCCTTCGGCTCCCTCCGTCAGTACTGCACCACTCTCCTGTCACAGCTGCCTCACATGGGCGTGAGCTTTGATCATGATGAATATGAGAGTTTCTGTAGCAAAGGTGAGGTGTGGGCACAGGAGGAAGAGTGAGCCCTTCCACAGTGGATGCTACTTGGGATGTCTCCAACAAGCCTTGTATTAAAAGCTTAGTGTTTGGGGATATTTGAGCAAACTGTGTCAAGATGTCACTGTTTTACCTTACCTGTCTAAGGCACCTGATTGGTTTAATAAAGAGCTGAATGGCCAATAGCTAGGCAGGAGAGGTTAGGCAGAACTTCCAGGCAGAGATAGGAACAATGGGGAGGAAGAGAGGCGATTTTGCCAGCAAGACATATGGAGAGAGTCTGGCATACAGAATAGAGGAGAGGTAAAAAGCCATGTGGCAAAACATAGATTAATAAAAATGGGTTAATTTAAATTATAAGAGCTAATTAAAAACAAGCCTAAGTTAAGGTCAAACTTTCATAATTAGTAAGAAGTTTCCGTGTCATTATTTGGGGGCTGGTAGTCCAAAGAAAGTCTGACCAGAAAGTTTCTGCAACAGCTTAGTCTTCAGCTGAGGGCTACTGGGAGATCCAGGAACCTTACAGAGGTGGAGCCTGGTGGGAGGTTTTAGGTCATTGGAAGCATGCCCTCAAAAGGGATTGTGGGGACCTGGGTTATTTCCTTTACATTCTCCACCAGGAGGTCAGTGGGAGGCTCTTCCCCTAGTGGTGCACCCTGCACAACCAGCAGGCAGCTGGGCCCTTAGAGACTTTCCTCCCAGCCAGGTCCCATTGCATCTGTAACTTTGCACAGGGACATTGTGATTCTTGCAGCCTCCTCAGCTGCCTGAGCTATGAAGTTCCATGAGATTCCAGAATCGTCAGAGCCTTCTTCTCCCCTGTAGGAGGGAATGTTTCAGTTTGGAAGAACCAGCCATAGAGCAGGACCCTGAAAAAAGAGAACCTCCATCTCTCAGGGGCTGGACTTGCAAGCGTGAACACCCACGTGAACATGTGTTTGCACTTCCCCAAGTTTACACCCACAGAGTCCTAGGTTCGTTGTTGCTACCCTCATCAGTGTAGAAGAAAAGAGCATCTTTTCATTACTTTGTATTTTATGTACTTAGGTGTTTTGCTTGTAGCATGTATGTCTATGCACCACACGTATGCCTGGTGCCCACAGAAGCCACAAGAAAACATTGGATCCCTTGGAAGTGCAGTGACAGATGGTTGTGAGTTGTTATGTCGGTCCTGAGACTACAAACCCTGTCCTTTGTAAGATTACCAGCTCTCTTAACCTCAAAGCCATCTCCCCAGCACCAAGAGCATAAATTCTTGAAAGATGGGTCCTCCTTGAATCTGTCCTCAAGTTTTGTGCCTCTGATACCTTCAATTGGGATAGTGTGTGTCCTTTCCAAATAGAGAAAGGACAAAATTCTGTGCGGCTGCAGCTCATAGGAAAGGTCACAGTTTTTTGCAATCCAGTTTCGTAACTATGTGCCAACTCACCACACACTGGGATTCTCTAATAAATACTCTTCCTGACAACGTGAGGACCTTGCACGGAAGTGAAGTACCCCCTGAGAGCAGGGCAGCAGGGAAGACAAGGAGTGGCATTTAACTGCACTCCACCCTGGGGTCATGGCAGATTGTACTTTTTGCTTTTCCTGTTTGGTTGGCAGGACAGACAGAAGTTGACAGATTGTCATTGTGCATTCTGATCGAAGGGGAGGAAACAGGAGAGTCCTTGACTGTCCATTCTCCTTGGTAGGAACACCAAGCTCAGAGAGTGGAGAGCTTGCCTGAGCCATGTGACTTCAGGGACCTTGAGTCAGGGCAGTGTTGGGGGCTGGTTTGTCCCCTGTCTCTCTTACCACCATTATTCCTTAGAAATTTTTTCCCTCTTTGAACTCATCTTCTAAGAATAAAACTCGAGGCTATTGAATTTGTGAGCTTCTTCTCTGGGTGGCGTTTCTGGCTTCACTGTACCTACCAGGTGTCTGCTCCCTATCCGACCTTCAAAGGTCTTTCTTGGCATATCCGCTGGGAATCTGCAGCTGAAAACTTGTCTCCTTTGAATTTGGCCTATTTCCTGTTATCAAAGAAGATTTATACTCTCTTCCAGAAAGCTCAGAGCTGAATTTAACATTCAGCCATGGCCTTTGGATCACCCGAAAGGCGGTTTGCCCTTCCCGTGATGAGGTTCTAAATTGTACATTTCAGCTTCATTCTGTTTTGAGCCAAAGCTTTTTGGATACATGATCCTTTGAATAAATGTTTTATTAATTAGTTTTCAAAGTTAGTATACAAAGTTACAGGTTTTGTTATGGCGTTTTATGCATACATACCATTGCACTTTGCTCATCTAAGCATCCCCCTTCATACGCTCTCTGCCCCTCCCCCCTTTCCCAGGTCTTTCCACCCCAAGCAAAGCTATAAAATTACTAAACTGAAAGGTGGAAATGGTGGCACTCAGGAGACTGAGGCAGGAGGATTGCCCTGAGTTTAAGGTCACTCTGAACTATAGAATAAAAATCTTGTCTAAAACAAGCAAAAAATATACATATATGTGCATATATATATACACACATTTATATATAGATATATATAAATTGGGTAGACTACGTGATACAAGTGATTGCTGTTGTCGTAAGGACTGCGAGTACTCATGCTCTGGAGTAATTGTTCTAATGGGAGAAATTTGGCCATGCAATGACACTGCACCAGTACCAGGCTTAAGACCCAGAGCTATGAAATTAAACCAAGCAACAAGAAAAGCTTCCATCAAACATGGAAGAACACTGAGGATTAGTGTGAGTTTTGAAGACTTTCTAAGCAATTCATGTAAAATATCTTGGGAGCAGATCAGTTTTGTACTTCATAGGGAGAAATTGAAAAGCTGAGCCACAGGGTTCTTGTGACTTGGGACTCCAGGATTCACTCCTAATAGCCACCAGGAAAACATGGACCCTGGTCCTGGGACAGCCTACCCAGGTTATGCTGAGAACAGCTGCCCTTGGTCCGTGAGACTACAACCAGCAGACACACAGGTGAATGGATTCCAGGCTGGCTTCATTTTCTTTTGCTTTTCAAAAAAAAATTTCAATTGATTTTATATGTATGGGTGTTTGGTCTGCCTGTATGTGTGTGCAGTATATCCATGCCTGGTGTTCACAGAGACCAGGGAGCCTGTCCAATGCCTAGGAGTGGAGTTACAAATGATTGTGAGCTACCATGTGAATGCTGGGAATCAAAGCCAGGTCCTCTGGAAGATGAGCCATCTCTCTAGCCCCTGAGTTTCATTTTCTTACTCTAAAAATGGGGTTACAGTCCCTCTTCATTGAGCATTGCAGAGAAGGAAATGTGATTTATCAGAAGAATGAGCATAGTGCCTGAAGTTTCCCTGAAATTTGAGTCAAGCATGTCAATTTCTGTCTCATAACAAATCCTGTGCAGAGCCCTATATTAGAATTTAAATAATTATTATTAAAAAAAACAGCCACAGGATACCAAATTTGCAGATACACTCCCAACCTCAAGTGTTCAGCTCCCTCAAGTGCTACCACTTGGATTAAAAAAAAACAGATTCCAGAAGCCCTCCTGTCCTCCCCTGCTCACTACATGGCACTAGAGAGGGCACCCACTATCCTATATCCACTGCCTATCATCTTATATATGGGCTGTGCCTGCTCTGTGATTTAGGCAAATGGAGGCACACAGTCTGTACCATTTTGTTCTTGGCTTCTTTCGCTCACATTTACAAGATACTCCCATGATGGGTGTAGAACAACAGCTTGTGTAGTCCTTTGGCTCTATAGATGCTCATCACCGGATACTTCAGTTCTCCATTGCAGCATTGATGGGATCTGCGTTCACAGAGTGAGGATGCTGTAATCGTGCCACTGTGAAAATGCCTGTGTGTGCCTCCTACTGCTGGACATGGACTTGTCCATCAGTTTCAGTCAGCCCTAACAGTTTTCCAAAGCAATGTTCCCATTTATACTCGGAGCAATATAGGTGGCCCTCATCATCCTTGACAGGCAGCACAGCAGTCTCTTTGGGTATGGAGTCTCCAGAGGAATAGATCCAACAGGATACAGACATACAGTTTGTCCACTAATGGATAGGGATACAGAAAGATATTTATTTTGACAGATTGGCTGGCACCATTGTGAGAGCTGTGAGGTCTGAGGATCTGGAATCTGCAAGCTAGACAACCAGGAATGCTGGCGATGTGCTTCTGGTCTACACACAAAGGCCCGAGAACAGGGAAGCCAATGCCCTAAGTACTGGCCCAAGTCAGCGGACCCAAGAACTAGAAGTACCAACCCCAGGGCAGGCTCAGATGAGCCTGAGCTCATCCAGCTGCCTGGTTTCTTTATACCCTCTTGTTCTGGGTTTTGTTATTGTTTTGTCTTCACCAAAGTCACTCCACCTGGTGCCCTTTTGTCCTGGCTTGGCACTTGTTTGGTTGGGTGGCACTCACTCACACTAGAGAGAGACAATCTCTTTTGCTCAGGCCACTGATCAAATGCGAGTCCCTCCTGGAAACGCCCTCACAGACACACCTATAAATAACATTTTACCTGCCAACGGGCACCCCTTAGCTAGCAGGTTGGTACATAAAGTCCCTCTCAGGCATCACGGGACAGTGTGATGCCTCATTATGCATTTCATTTGCAATGACCAGATGACTGAAAGACCTGCTGCACTTTCAAAGTCACGTTATGCCATCTAGATAAACTAAGACACTTGCACACACCAACAGTGCAGGCCCAAACGTACGGAGCAACAACAGAAATGTAAACAGCACGTGACAAAACACAGGCACAATGAAGCCTTTAAGTATTCTTACTGAAGATTCAAATTAATCAACCTCAAGTGGTCAAAGACAAATAGGATCTTAAGGCATTTTAATATCATGCAGAATTCCATATGAAATTTGCACCACAAACTTTAGCTTTTCCTTATTTTTTTGTCTTTCACAAGACAAATTTATAATACTTGTAAACTTTAGTCAGAAACTTGATGATGAAGGACATTTCAAATAGTTTTAGAAAGTAGATTTTAGAATCATTGGTCTCTTATCACCCCCTCCCAAATAGATGAATCGTGTAAAGGCCCTGTTTTCTATATTTAGCAAACAAAGTCCATTCATTAAATGTTCTTGAGCAAACAGGAAGTCACAGTTAAAAGTGTGTTATTTAGCAAGCAAGCAGAGCCAAGAGATGGGCTAGAAAGATGGATCAGTGGCTAAGAGCACCTGCTGCTCATGCAAAGGACGCAGTCTGTTCCCAGCACCCACACAGTGGCCCGCACTTGCCTGTAAAGCCAGCTCCAAGGTGTCCAATGCCCTCTTCTGGCCTCTGTGGACAGTCACACACAGGTGATGTGTGAGTAAGAACACACACACACACACGAACCAAGAGACCTCACAATATACCTACAGCATTCACAAAAAGTTGTATTTAGAGAAAATTTCTTTGAATGCTGTCTTTAATATGGAAAGAAAATTTAAAATACAAGTTAGAATTTATCTTAAGAAACTAGAAGACAAAAAATAACAACAACAACAAAAAAAACCCACAAAGGATATAAGACAGGGGAATTAATTAAGATAGGAGCTGACAGCAGTGCAGTAGACACAGGAGCTGAGTCCTCGGCTACTTAAATTTAGGGTTAAGGCTGGAAAATGTCTACCCCCAAACACGATGAGGAGCCTAAAACTCCTTAGTCTGTAGTGGTTGACTTCCTTCGCTGTGAAATATCAGTAACAGCAGTAATGGCAATGACATTGAGGGGCTTGTAAACGGCCAAGAAGGATGCCAAAAATCAGCATGGCTTTAGGTGATTAGGCGATGTTGACCGTATGTAAGGGTCTCTGTGGAAAGCCCAACATACATCCGTGTAAATGGTTGGTTCCAGGGCTCTCAAACACACCAAACCCCAGAGATGCCCAAGTCCCTCACCTGAAACGGCTTCATATTTACATGGACCCCACAGATGTCCTCTTACTCTTCACATCTTCTCTAGGGAACGTACAGTTTGCAACCCAACGTGAGATCTGCACAAATGGTTCTTATACCATATTGGTCAAGGAATCACGGCGGGAGTTGGTAGACATGCTTCAGTACAAACAAGAGTTTAAAAAAATCTGCAATGTGTGACTGGTTGAATTCAAAGATGCAGAATACGTGTATAGCAAGGGCCAACTGTGCTATATATTTTATTTATTCAGAATATTAAAGACACGAGTGTGTGCACTGCTACAGGGAGGGGTGAAGGCGTAAGTCGTAAACAATCCCACACCGGTTCAGAATTATAATTAACAGAATAGTTATTTATTTAAAGGGGAAAACTTACAGATCACCGTCCCAGACCACAGCCCTCTGCGCAATCAGGAAAGGAGCCACTGGAAGCAGAGCCGGAAGCCAGAGAGCGAGGGGAGGGCAGTTGCTGCTTTTTTAAAGAGAGAGACTCCCAGTGGGCTGGTATCTCAGCGGCTATTGGCTGAAGGAGCGGAAGAAGCTCCAGCAACAGAAGGAAGAGAGCCTGTTTGTCAGGGAGACCTTTATAAACCCCATGGGTGTAACTGCTCCCGAGTCCTTTACTGTGCCACCAGCATGAAGGACCTTTAGGAGCTTCTACAAGCCAAGCAGGGATGAATCAACTGGCCTCGCTTGCAGACATTCCCAGCCTTTCTATCACCAGCCTTTCTGCCACCACTCAAGGATTGCTATAACCATCCATGTTCGAGAAACTGTTTTCATTAAGCATGTATAATGTGATCAAACAATAGCTGGCCCACAGTTGTTATAGAAAACTAAAGTCCTCCAGCTCAGAGTTCTCTGGTTCCTTGAAATCTGATAATGCTGACAGGTTACTTCCTCAGAGCCAATTTACCTGCTTGGCAAGTTCTACAAAAGCCAAAATAAAATTAAAAAATAAAAAACCCCAAACATCCCTGATTAAAGAGGTGATGTCAAAACAGAACAAATCAAACGAGGCAGACTAGTCGGTGCCTTCTGCTGCACAGGACGCTGAGGATGGCTCAGACACAGAAATGATCACTCAGGGACGTCCCTGAGTGAGGCCAGCAGCCAGGACAGAAGGAAAGAGCCCAGCTGCTATCCAGTCAGAACAGCACCAGAGCACAGCGTGGCAGCTGCCAAGGCTCAGCCTTGGGCGAGGACCCAGAAGAGATGAGGTCATTTTCTGACCTGTGTTCCAGCCAGAAGTTTGAATGTGAAAAGGGTTTCCACGAACTTTCTGAATGTCATCTGCACCTCTCTTTCAGCCCAGAGCCAGAACTTGGGCAGGGTGTGGGCAGTGGCCACCGTATGTCACAAGGTGCTGCCTTATAGACAGCCGCAGGCATTTGCACAACACTCAGGTAATAAAATAGGGGCGAGAATGGCCTATGTACCTATTCCAGGAAACTACCTTCCTCTCCAAAATTGCTGACTTTTGTGCGAAAGCACACAGATTGTGTGACCAGAGGTTTTTTTCTTGTTTGTTTGTTTTTTGTTTTGTTTTGTTTTTGTAGAACATTGTCACCTGAGAATGCATTGTGAACTAAGCCAGGCTCAGGTCATCAGTCTTGTCTCAGCCCTTCCCCAACTGTGTGTGGAAAGGACAAAGTTGATGAACTCTACAGGAAGCAGCTGGGGCCGCCCTCCTGAGACTTCAGACACCTTGCATCTTTGTCCACCAGGGTGCAGAGTCCACTTGACCTGCTGATAAGATGTGAACTGAAGAAAGTGTTCCCCATCACATGGGTGGGTGGCACCCACAGCCACCAGGATGGTGTTGCAGCTGGCACTTCCTAAATCCTTTATGAATTGCCTCCAGCCTGTTCTGTTCCAGCCGTGACACCTTGACTTAACCTGCTTCACTAAGTGCACCTCTAGGGTCCCCCACACCTCCTGTTTGGGTGTTCTGGAGTGACGCCCAGGATGGTACCCAGGGGATGGCACTTTGAGTACACACATAACACAATCTGGACTTAGCAATGATGCTATTCCCAGTGTGAGGGTTGGTAGAAGGAAATGGTTGTGTTTACGATTTCTCTTCTCTCCTCACTGGCCCAGGAAAGTACAGCTATTTAGAGATTGTTCCTTATTGGCAGTCATAGGTGGAGCTCAGAAGAGTCCACAGACAGATCATATGAGAGAATTGGTAGAGGTTGTGGAAAGGGGACGGAAAGGTGGGCAGAAATTAAAGATAGTAGCATCAAGAGCTGAGGTGGAAGATGCTCCTGGGACCTGCAGGGAAAGGTGGGGGGCGCTGAGGGGAGCTGAGACAGAGGTGAGTGGCCTGGGGCTTCACAGGAGTTCCTGGGCTTGTTCTCTCTCCTCCTGGCCCATTTGCAGCTCTGAGCACCCGGCTTTCCCAGTGCAGCTGTGCTCTCCCTCAGCCCAAGAAGTTCGTTGGCCGGGGGGGGGCGGGGGGGTTCGCTTTTTCCATTCACTTGGTCTCTGGAGTCCCTCAGAGCTCCATTCTTAAGGCAATGCCAAATGGATAATGGTTCTGGAGGCTCTCAGGTTCTCAGGGGCTCACGCTTATTTTACAACAGTTATGTCTTACTATTTAAATTCTGAATGACCAACACTTATAGTCAAGGGTCTTCCTATTGAAACAGGGCAATATGTATTGTTGTATGTGTAGTTATGCACACTTTCCATTCTTGTAATCCATCACAAGGGACATCATGTCCTGGTTATTTATAAGGACTCTCCTCTAGATCATCTCTCTGTTTCCCCATTTCTTAGTGAACACCAGTCTCCGTGGACTGAGAGAGAGAGAGAGAGAGAGAGAGAGAGAGAGAGAGAGAGAGAGAGA
>LOJH01008042.1:0-12560 GCA_001685095.1 Ellobius talpinus | reverse complement strand
AAGGGAACATAGTGAATGTGCACAGGAGGTGCTCTAAGTGGCTGCAGCTGAGGACAGATCCTGTCAGGACCCCAGGGGCAGACTAGTACACGTGACTGAATACTAACAGTTGGACCATAAACCCCTAATCTCCTGCTACGACCTCAAATAGAACTTGTCATAATCTGGCATAACTGCCTTTTTTGGAATTTCCAGACCACATGCATGTGTCAAAACTCTATTCCCAATACCAGGACTCTAAACCAGGCCTGCAAGTGGTGAGGTGAGAGTGGGGGTCATAGCCAAAGGATCCCCTCAGAAGATCAGGGAGGATGAACAGGGATGAGGAGGAAGTCTGAGGTCAACAGCGATGCCTTCTCTATGGTTGCTCGGGATCTTGGCACACACTGGGGCCCCCAAGCCCCACAGACCCCAGGGCAAAAAGCTACAGAAGTAAAATGGGAGAGGTGTTCATTCAAAGTCAAATTCAGCACAGTAATGTTTAACCAGCAAGGGACAAGTTCCAGGCTCCCCCTGGCTCCCCTGCTGTGGCTCCTCGCTCCCCTGCCACGGTCCCGTGGCCAGTGGTCCTGCCTAGGGAAGCATTTTTTTCTGTTTATTTCTTTTTGCATTGTTTCAGTGATGCTTGGGTTTGTTGTTCTCTGTGAAGCCAGAACCAGAAAGTTTAGTTAGGATGAGGCTGTCAATCATAGGATAGGAAACTTTGGCACCTCCTGCTGCCCTGCGGGTATCAGGTCAAATCAGCGCAGTGACAGAACCTCCTCTGACCTCCAGGACTGTGCCAACTTAATGACAGCTGGTCTCCAGCCTAACATGGCTCCCCTTCCTCAGATTTTTAAAGAATATATGGTATTAAGTAAATCACATGAGACAGCCAGCATTTTGGTAAAAAACAGGCTTTGTGGTTGGTAATTTGACCAACTAATGGAAGTGTTCTGAGCACATGTGAGTGGCCAGGCTACAAAGGGATACTCAGCAGGTTAGGTGTGCTAACCTGTAATGTTTTCACCTATAATATTTTCAACAGCTTATGGATTGGGTTTACCCCATTAGAAATGAAAGAGTATCAGTCAAGTCATTCTCCACTCCATTCCTCTGATAGAATAATTCTGAGATTCCCGTTTTATAGCTCATGGAATAGAGACAAACTAGAAGGCATCTAAGCCTCTTGCCTGATGTACACAGGATGAAAGAAAGCCTTATCAGGCTTATGTTAGACCTATCTTCACTTCTTAAGGATTACATGTTACTTAACATGTAATTGTTGACCTAGAAATTCTAATAGAAAAAACAATGAACTTAAAATCTCTTTTGGTTCAAAACTCTTGGCCTGCAAAATGCTTACACAATTGCAAAATATAAATGACTTATTGTTGGGTTATTTTTAAGGTTAGTAAAACATGACCTGCCAGTGAAGAATAGCTAGTTTGGGGAAGAAGTATCTTGTTCTTTTTATGATGTATGTGGTAGACCATGGTGACTCACACATAAAATCTCATTCCTTAGGAGGTTGAAGCAGGGGATCACTGTGAGTTTGAAACCAGCCTGGGCACATGGTTATTTATAGGCCAGCCTGGGCTGCAGAATCAGACCTTATATCAAAAGCCTGATGAGGAGGGGGTTGATGATGATGGTGGTGATGGTGATGGTGGTGATGATGGTGGTGGTGGTGATGATAATGATGATGATGGTGGTGGTGGTGGTGGTGGTGGTGATCATGGTGGTGATGGTGGTAATGATAGTGGTGATGGTGGTGGTGATGATGGTGATGATGATGATGATGATGGTGGTGATGGTGGTGGTGGTGGTGATCATGGTGGTATGGTGGTAATGATAGTGGTGATGGTGGTGGTGATGATGGTGATGATGATGATGGTGGTGATCGTGGTGGTGATGGTAGTGGTGGTGATGATAGTGGTGATGGTGGTGGTGATGATGGTGATGTTGATGATGATGATGATGGTGGTGATTGTGGTGGTGATAGTAGTGGTGGTGATGATGGTGATGGTGGTGGTGATGATGGTAGTGATGATGGTGGTAGTGATGGTGGTGGTGGTGATGATAATGATGATGAGGGAGGTGATGATGGTGGTGGTGATGATGGTGATGATGACAATGGTGATGATAACAATGGTGATGATAGTGATGATATCTTTCATGTGATCACTGGTTAACTTATGTTATAGCATATTTATTTTCAAACCTTTTCAGGCAGCCCTAACACATTCTCTTAGTTACTATTCTGTGAAGAGACAGCATGACAAAGGCTACTTATTTTTTAAAAAGCATTTAATTGGGGAATTGCTTACAGTTTCAGAGGGTTAGTCCACAGCCATCGTGTAAGTAACTGAGAGCTTACTTACATCTTGATCTTCAGGCAAAAGGCAGAGAATGGTTGAGACTGGGTCTGACATGGACTTCTGAAACCTCAGAGCCAACCCCCGGTGACACACCTTCTCCAAGAAGGCCATACCTCCTAAGCCTTCTCAAACAGTTCAACCAACTGGAGGCCAAGTGTTCAAAGACATAAATGAGCCTATGAGGACCATTCTCCTTCAGACCACCACACAAACCGTTAAAGTGTTCCTTGGTCGGCCCTACATTGATTCGAAGTGCAGCATCTGAGAATGATGTTCAAACGAGGAAGGCAGAAAGCATTTTCAAGGCTGTTCTGTGTGATGTTGGGCACTTTAACAATCTCATTTGCACCTCCTATCAGTTTTGAACATTGAATAGCAATTTCCCTTTGCAATGTGGTTGGTAGCTCACTCTCCTGCAGTCACACAGCTAGACAGTCTTATCCAGAACCAAGACTGAACTTGGGAAGTTTTGACTTAGGGACTATTCAGGGCCTAGGGTGTAGTCAGTGTAAAACATATACTCAGTATGCACCAGACCCTGGAGTCAATTAAAATTCTGTCTACAAGAGTTCCAGAAGAATTCCAGAGATGTCATGAACAATAAAATGTCACTGGATGGAGGGAGACAAAACCCACCGAGGGAGGATGGTAATGGTTTTCACACTCATTTGTAAGGCTACTTTACAGATTGCTTTATGATGATCTTTTGAACGGTATGGTTCCTTGTTTGTTTATTTATTAATCCCCTTGTTTGTTGTTTTTCTGAGACAGAATCTCAATATTTAGCCAGGCATGCCTCAAACTTAGGATCCCCCACCTGTGCTGTTCAAGCGCTAGGATTATAGACACGCAGCATTAATGCCCTAATGAACAATTACTGCTTCTTCATGTGAATGTTGTTCTGTGAAAAGCTTCAAGATTCATAGCCCCATGCTAAGAAGGCCCTGTCGACTGAACAGGAACTCAGAAGGTGAAGGCCTGGAAGTGGCTGGGATATTTTGAGGAGAGGTGGGCAGCTGGGATTCATGCCAGGTAGAGAAAAGCAAAGGGCAGAGAAACAGGACTGGGTTCTTCTGATGACTCTGCGTGCCAGGAGCCTGGGCATTCAAAGGATGCTGTCACCCAGCCAGCCCTGCTATTCCTGGAGGTCTTTGAGCCTGGTCACCTTTCCCATAGAGGTTCACCTTCCTTATCTGCTAAGCAGAGAATGTTGAGTCGCAAAAGAGCCCCTGCCCAGCTCCAGCTGTCCACATTGTTAGAAATACCAGGCTCCCTCCCGAACGCACATCAGGGAACAAGGGACTTGCTTAGTGGCTTCATGACCCTATGTGCTAATTACCCAACTGAGTAACTTAAGGAAGGAAAAACTCTCTTTTTTTCCTTTCTCCAATGTGTGTGTGTGCGTGCATATGCATGCATGTGTGTGCATGTGTTTCTGTGCATATGTGTATGCATGTGTGTCAGTATACATGTGTATGTGTGGGTGTGTATGTGTACATCTGTCCTTTTGTGTGCATGTGCATGTATATGCATATTTGCATGTATGGGGAAGATGTGTATATGTGTGATGTGCATGAACACACATGTAGCTCCTGAGGCTGAGGTCAGGAATCATTCTTGATTGCTCTAACATCTTATTCCTTGATATAAGGGTCTGCTAATCAACCCAAAAGCACACAGAGACGGCTAGCCTCACTTGCTGTGGGGATCTTGACTCCCTTTTCCCAGGCTGGGGTCACAGGCAGGCTGACATGCCTACTCAGGCATTTTAAGTGGGCTCTAAGGATCTGAACTTTGGTCCTCCTCCTTCCCTGGCCCCAGGAAGGACTTACTTTAGTTTGCAGTTTCACAGTGGGGGAAGCATAGTACATTGGTTGTGGTAGTGGGAGTGGCTTCGTGACCATTAGTTAGCTTATTTACATCTCAGCAAGCTGGTCAAGAAACAAAGAAAGTTCAGGTATAATGCAGGCCAAACTGAGATCAGTAAATGCAGCCACCATATCCCTACCTTTGCTAGCTAGGGTCCATGTCCAAAGTGATCCACAGCCTCCCCAAACCGCTGTCCATCGGGGACCACGTGTGGACATAGATGAGCCTGCAGGGCACAATTCACATTCAAACCCTAGCATCCTTGCACTCCACAGAGGTTGAATGTGTGTGTGTGTGTGTGTGTGCACCCTGGCTTCATGCCTGTATCTGTCATCATCCATTCCCCATGGTTCCTTTTCAAGATTAAGTAAGAAAGTAATCAGAATATCTAAACTTTGGCTTAGCCAGAAAGATGCTCTGGAAGTTGCTATTGACTGTGAGCTTCTGGTGGGTTCTGTTCTGGCTCAGGCTGCAGTTCTGCCTTCAGTGGTGCCTGGCCCTCCTGATTCCCTCTCAGTGCTGGACCTGGAAGGCCTGGATGAAGTTCTGGGACCAAGCAGAGATGAGAGACACACTTTCTATGCCTTCCTTGGGGTCTTTGTGGCAGCAGTCTTGAACAGGAAGGCCTTTTACTGCATCAGGGGTAACAACCCACACCCCCACAGTCTACCCTCACTTGGATGCACTTTTCAGAGGGGCTAGGGCCTCTTTGCCACAGATAGAAAGATGGAGAGCCCATCAAGCAGAGGTTGCCCATTGCTGACACCACATCCAACCCAGGAACACTTCTGCTTCTGAGATGCTGATGGATTTTAGAAGCCAAACCCACAGTCAGAGACTCCTGCCAACTCACCCTTAGAAAATCACTGATCTTGACACAACATTGCCTCCAAGAGAACTGAGGAACCTGTGTCTCCCTAGGCAGGGGTGGACTGAACGCTGCTGGCAGCCTCGGGCTGTCCCAGCACACCAGGTCAAGTCTGCCTAGGCTTTAAGGCTACCCTCAACAAGACATTGGCCTTGCACTGTGCTCAACACAAAGGCCAGAAGCCGGGTCAGGGCTTCTGCTTCTTCCGGCTTCCTTTCTCCTGCCTGCCTCATGCATGGTGTTCCAGCGCCTCAATTCTGATTGACAGGAGGGCTGCCCTCCAGCCCCAACACACGGCTCTCTCCACTCTGCTCAGTGTTTTGCTCATACCTACTGAACCATTCTCCTGACAGTGGTAGCCCAGGCCCACGTCATTCCCTTATGTGTCTGCTTCTCTCAACACTTACTCTCAAGTAGGTCATCCCCTGAGCCCTTTTCACACTGGAGACCCCCCTGCCAGACCCCCAAAACCACAGGGAAAACACTCAAAGTATTCTCCTGTCCCCAGTGCCGCAGTGGCGCCTTCCAAGATGCTTCCTGGAGCCCTTGCTTCAGGAAAAGCAGGCATTCCTACATCCTCACCAAGCACTTGTCTTCCTCCCCTGAACTGAACCTTGGCTACCACTCAAGTCCACTGCCTGTGCTTCGATGCCCAGGACTCCTCCCATGCAGGGATAGAAAGGTCCACCTCCTTCTCGATTTTGTTCCACCCTTTTAAACAAAGCAGAACAACAGGGAAGCTAACCCAGAAAGTGGATCATCAGCTACCACACTCGCACCTTGATCTTAGACCTCAAGCCTCCGAACTGTGAGAAATCATTTTCCATAGTCTGTAAACCAGCAATCCAGGAGGCATTGCTGCACACTCCGTACACACTGAGCACCACCATAGCCAGTGATGAGAATGAACTGTACCAATGACATTGCGAGGCTCCAGTGGACCAGCCTGACAGGACCGCTTCACCTCTGGGATATCCTTTTCTGAGCTATTATGAGAAGACCAGACCAGGCCAAGAGTTGAAAGTCCGTGGAGCACTTAGCCAGTACTTCTCTACACTGCCTTGGGAAGCATGGGAAGCCCATGAGCATCATCTAACCAGTTGAGAGTTCAATTCATAGCAGTGTGCTAAGCCTAGCTTCAGAACTGTGGCAAATGCCCCACACGGGAATGAAGATGTTAACCGTAGGGGACCCACAAGCCACACAGGAGCTCTCTGTGCTAACTCAAGCGCTACAACCCCTCTGCACAAGGCCTTCATTTAAAAAAGCAAAGCCTGATGCTACCTCAAACTCTCTACTGCTTGTACCCAGCATCTCTCTGCGTCACGTCAGTTACTGTGTCAAGGGAAAGCAACTGATTGGGCATCCATGTTAACCTGGCCGCATACTTTCCACCCCTAACAACATACCGCACCATAGACCAAACCTGCAGAAAGACTGGAAACCATACTCTGGTCAGAGATTCATTGAGATCAAGATGACCAAGAAACTCCATTCCTCTCCCCCAAGCCATCTACCAGCTCATCCAATCACCTACCTATCCGCCTGTCCATCATCCACTCTTAGGTGGAGCTAGGGAAACAGGCACTCAGAGATGAGCAACATCCATGGCTCAGCCTGCTGCCACCCAGCAGTGTCCGTGGGGGGAAGAGCTGCATGTCCACACAGACTGCTCTGAACTGTGTCTGATCAGGGGTGATGTCCTTTGCTGGCATTGTTGTTGCTCTGTCTGCAGTGGTGTTTAGAGAAGAGGAGGGCCACGGTGCTGCTACTCACATGGCTTTCTGCCTACATGCCTGGATGCTCTGCGTTTGTATTAATAAAAGTTTTGGCACTGCAAGGCTTTAAAGAATTTACGAGTAAGGGAATTCTCTCCTGGTGTACTTTAAGACAGCCACTGCCAGTGCTCTTGTAGATCTCACACTTAAAGAGACAGACCTGATAGCCTGTCATGGCAGGTTAGTGCTGGTTCTCTCTGCATAGTGAAACATGTATTACGTGCTAACTGGAAAGTCCATCCTCGTGCCCTCTCTCTTTCTTCACAGAACATAAGTGTGCATATTTATGACACAACCATGAGAGGAAAACAAAGTTGTTCTCTGTCTAACAGTCATATTTTGAGACGCATAGGAAATGGCTATAACTAACTATAGAAAAGCAAAACAGTAACATCTAGAATGGCTGATGCAAATTCAGTTTTGTTTGCTGCTGCCAAGGACTGAGACTATGGCCTCCCACATTCTGGGCAAATCTACCATGAGCCATCCACCAACCCCCATTTTATTCTGGAAAAACTCCCCAGATTGTTGTTCAAGCTGTTGTCTCTTTCTAGGTGTTCATCTTCCAGAGCCACTATTTACCGAACAATCTTTCCAGTCCTCGTGTCTGAGTAAATCCAACGGGCTGTTGTGAAAGGCAAATGGAAAACCAAGGGTGTATATGAGCTGGGCACGTGAGGTGAAGTTAAATCTGGATTAGTGTTGCTGGATACCCCAATGGTTGCTCCCCTGGTGTGTGCTAATGTCAGGGTGGACACTGGCTATGAAGATTCAGCCACTGCAGACTGCCCCTTCATCTCCACTGGGGTTGAACCATGGTTTGTCTTCTCTGACACATTAAAATTTAATCTCCACCACCAGAAGTGGTTCTTTAAGACCCAATTGGAGTTCTTCGATGATGGGTGGATGATTAAGGGCTCATGGGTTGTCTCGTGAGTAGATTTGTAGATCAGAAGTGGACAGGTATTTACATAGTCCCTGCCGTGGTGCTACAGGGGGCTTCCTGGGACCCACCAACACAAGGCCCCTCACTGTATCAGCTCCTTGACCATGGGTCAGAGCTTTGAACCAACAAGCCTTTCCTTATACATCATCCAGTTTGTGGGACACTGTGGCATATTGGTGGAAGATGTGCTACATTTGTTTAAGCTGTGGAACATTTGTTTAATGATGCAAAGCTGTGTTGCATTCTTTTATGTTGCATTTGCTTAATTCTGTAAAGCTGTGTTACTTTGCCTGCCTAAAACACCCGATTGGTCTAATCAAGAGCTGAACAGTCAGAAGCTAGGAAGGAGAGAGTAATAGATGGGGCTGGTATACAGAGAGATAAACAGGAGGAGG
The DNA here is from genome assembly GCA_001685095.1 of Ellobius talpinus. Classification (NCBI taxonomy): domain Eukaryota; kingdom Metazoa; phylum Chordata; class Mammalia; order Rodentia; family Cricetidae; genus Ellobius; species Ellobius talpinus. The sequence goes on along the minus strand of LOJH01008042.1, from coordinate 4,344 downwards.
AATCTAGGAGAGAAGAGGGAGGAGCAAGAAAAGGAGGAGAGGAGGAGGCTGGGGGCCAGCCACACAGCCACACAGCATGTCACAGAGTAAGAAGAAAAGAAAGATATATAGAATTTCCCCAGTGGCCTCCTGGACCAATGTGAGATGCCTTTCTCTCTCAGCTTCAGCAACTTCATGTGCAGTATTCCTGGAGCCTGCTCTCTTGGGTCACTCCCCTGCTGACTCTCCTGATAACTTTTCTATGTGCTTATTTGTTTGTGACAGGCTCTGGCCCAGGCTGGCCTGGAATTACTGATCATCCTGCCTCTGCCTCCCAAGTGCTGGGATGGCTTGTATGTGCCACCATGTCCACCTGTTTTTCGTGACTCTTCTGGTATCTGTGGCTGGCTCCTTCCCCTTTATATACTCCTTGAGAGTTTCTGTTTGCAAGAAGCCCGAACACTGATGTACAACAGCTCCTGAGCTCTTGATCCAATCTCTCAAGCTGAACCCGTGTGCACGTTCATTTTATTATGCCATGTTTTCTGTCTTAAGACAACGATGGTAGCATTATTTTTCTAGATAAGATCATGACTATTAAGTATAGACTATCTTCTTATCCTTGGTCATCTTCACTCTGAAAATATTACATAGAAAGTTCCAGAACTAATAAGTTTTAAACGGCAACTCCCTCTTGAATACTGTGATGAAATCCTGTGTTGTCCCACTTCAACACACCTTAAAGAAGCCTTCTCTGCCCGGCATCTGTATTGTGTATGTCGCTCAGTCTGGGTTGTGGCAGTGACTATATGGGCATTGTGGTGCTCGTTTTCAAGGGGTACCCAGTAGCTGGGCACTGCCACACTGCCTGTGTCATGTGACCACTTCACTCATCTCACAGCTAACACATCCTCTCACACCAGCACTCAAAGGTGTGTGTAAGGAGCTATTTTGAAGAACAACCCGTGCTTACATGGCTCTTATTATTATGAGAAAATAACTATGGTTGTATTTTATTATTCCCCATTGTTGTTTGTCCCTTTCTGTTCTTTGTGAACTAAACTTAGCCACAGATGCATGTATATTGGAATAAAAATAGGTTTTGGTGTTATCTGTGGTTTCCCGTGTCTGCTCCTTGTGGGAGTAGTGCTCTGTCTGCACTTTTCTCCTTGGTATTTAAAAATTTCCCCACGTTTATGAATCCCAAGACAGAAATCCAGAAAAACTAATTTTACCAATATCCTTCTCATCAAAGGCCCAGCCAACTATCGTAACATTTTACCTGCAATTTGCCTATATGAAGTTTCCATTTAAGCATCAGGTATTTCATTTCAGGAACTGGGCAGTAGAACTCATCCTAGCTGGTGTGAGTGGCAACTAAAGCAGGTGTCTCTTGGTCTGCCCTCACACTGGGACATGTGTGACTTCCATGGTATGCTTCTCCCAAGTGGCCCCCATTTTGACACAAATTCTGTCTGAGGACCCTAAGGAACACAGGAAAGAGTGAGGTAGAAAGGGGTCTTAAATGGTGCCCAGGGTTTCTGTGGATATCAGCAAGCTGTGGGTTGAGCTCCCTATAGTACACTGATTCTGCATAGCCAGGTCTACATGGGAAATCTTGAGGGTGAGCAGGATCCACACACCCCCCAACAACCACCCCTGCTGCACAGACGCTGCACCCTCTCTGTGTTTAGCCCAATCTTAACTTGCACTTAACACTTTTAAAACATGTCATGGTAAAATATAGCATAAAATGCACTTTTCTTTCTTGGCCATTGCGAGCGCATTCATGAATCCCCAGGCATTCATGCTGACATCACCAGGACTCTCTGGTTTCATAAAACTGAAAGGCTGGGCTGCTTGAGCAACTCTCACTCTCCCAGGTCCGGGCAGCCTTGACAACTCTGGGTGCCTCCCACAAATGGAATCGCCCAGCATCTGCTGTTTTGAAACTGGCTCATATTGTTCATCACAATAGACTCAAAGTTCATCCATGCTGAGGAATGTGCTAGATTTCCTACATTTTAAAGGTCAAGTCATACTCCATTGTACTTTTTCTACCACTATCTGCTGATAGACTTTTAGATTCTTTCCACATTTTTGGCTGTTGTAAATAATAGACATGGCTGTTCCTATTTAGCCCTTTTAATTCTAGTAATGATGAGTGCCCTGTGTGGTATTGATCATGTGACAGGCATCAATGAAATATATACATTAGCTCTTTCAAGCTTCCTACCTTCCCTGTGAGCTAGGAACCATTACTATTCATATGTCACCAACATGGAGACCGAAGAGACACAAAACACTTATAGGGGTTAGGGAGCCTGCTTCTGGGGTAGAGACAGGGTTCAAAGCCCCAGTCTGGCTCAGTCTAGTACTGTCCTGTGTGCTTCTGGGTGGGCCGCCTGTGGCATGGTTTGATGCACTGTCCCTGCTGGCAGGAATGGGTATTATTCCTGTACTCAAATCTCCCTGGACCAGCATTCCCTTATGAGGACCATTCCTGACCACACAATTATCCTAGAACCTGTTTTAGTCCCAAATCTTCATTAAGTGTTTATATTCCTTTGCTTTTTGTTCATAACAATCCCTCTGCAAACACAAGCCCCAACATAGCTCAGATCTTACACACTCATACACCCCCACAACCAGATCCTCACGGAGCAAATAGCACGCGCTCCGTTGATATTTGTTGGTGCAATAAAACAGAAAATAAAGCAACTGTTAATAAAAAAGAATGAAATCTTTCCACGGGGGCAAGGATTTAAATGACCTCCAGGGTTAAGCAGGAGTCTTACTCTGACTATGCGCACTTACTTCTAACGCCCACGTGACACTGGCACCTTGTAGCTGAGCTGCTGATGGAGCCAGCGACAGTGGCGTTGTTTCCAGCTACAGAGCTGGGAAGGAAAGGGCAACACTGCATGCTCAGCTTTGCAAAAGTTAAACATTCAGTTCAAGGAGACGTGAAATTTGCCTGTCACGTCTGTGGGACTTAAAGTGATGCAAGTTACACCTTGACCAAGAAGGAACCTGGACAGGAAGTGCCCCTTTCCCCTGCACTGGACCTGAGGACAGCAGTGTCCCCACAAGAATACTGCTGGGTGGCGAGGACAGCCAGGTCTACACACTGCTTGCTATCTCATCTTTACTGCCATTTCTCCTTGTAGAAGAGAAACTGCTATAGAAAGAGTTAAAGTAGGAGACATAGGACTGAAATAGTCCAAAATAGGAAAACCATACATAAAATGAGGAGGCAGTATGTGTGAAAATGCCAGCAACTTGAACTCTTGCCTTGCCCTTTTGTAGAAACATTTTCCTATGCATGAAGCAGAGAAAAACTTGAACTGGACTTCATTCCACGGTGTATATAACCTCTAGCATTCAATCATGACGTCGCTATCTACAAAAGTGTTCATAACTGTCCTAGGATATATGTGATCCAAGGGCCATAGTGTCACATAGTGTCTGAGAGGAGGGATTCACGTCAAGCTGGTCAGAATGGATCATGGAGTTCCCCGGAGGACTCCGGAGAAGGGAAAGAGAGGCCCCTGGGAAGAAGACGCGAAAGAGGATGGTGGCCATGTGGTGGTGTAGCTTGTGGCTATCTCAGGTTTTATCCTTAAGTTTTATTCTTTAATAAACGATAAAAGAAATCTCAGTACCACAGACCGTGGCTGAAGGCAATTAGTATCATCAATACGCATTCTAGAGAGGGTAACAACAGAAAGGCTGCATCTGTGTTTTCGTCGTTCAAGACGATACCGCACTGCGGTGTATCGACCTAAGGCTCACACGAGGATCTGACTATGCTCGCAGCTGCCATTTCACCGTGTGGCTCCAGACTGGGGAATCTAGCTTGGAGATGTTCGAAACCTGCCTCCACCATGTACTGCATAGAACATTCTCTTTCTCCGGTCCAGCTGAGTGAGGACCACATCTCTCCTACTGTTGGTTTGGAGTTCACCTGCAGACAGGTCCACTCTGGTGCCACCATACCCCTCCTACAGACCTGACTGGGACCAACCCTGCCCTGACCTGAGGACCACTGAGATGTGGCCTACAGGGGTGCCAGTCGCACTGCTGATTTTACACACAGGTTTGGCCTTGGGGGGTGCGGTTGATTTCTTAAAGTGACATGTGAAAATTATGCATAATTCTTAGAAATCATGTGCTATTTTGATATTTGTGCTCACTCTATAAGTCCCAAATAAGGATGACCCTATCTGTTAGTATTCAGGCATCTGTAATGGCCTGCCCTTTGGGTCCTGACAGAATGTCCTCAGCTGCAGCCACTAAGAGCACCTCCTGTTCACATTCGTACCTTCCCTTTTAAAAGGGCCTTGCCCGACTGCTCTCTCTCTC
>LOJH01008041.1:5507-30127 GCA_001685095.1 Ellobius talpinus | reverse complement strand
GATCTTGTCTTTTTCTATTTCCCATGTAGATTAGATCTATGTATGTCTCTTTTATGGTCCTCATTGTTATCTAGGTTCTCTGGGATTGTGATTTGTAGGCTGATTTTCTTTGCTTCATGTTTTAAAACCACCTATGAGTGAGTATATATTATAATTGTCTTTCTGGGTATGGGTTACCTCACTCAAAATGATGCTTTCTAGCTCCATCTATTTGCCTGCAAATTTCAAGATGCCGTTTTTTTTTGCTCTATAGTACTCCATGTATAAATGTATTTTAAACCTAAATTGTTATTAATTTTAAGTTTTCATCATCAATGCCCCTGAAGATATATATTCTGTTTGTTTTTCTGCATAAGTTATATTTTAATATCAACTCTGATTTCTTAGAATCTTAGTCTCTCCTCTTCCCCTGCTACTATCTCTTCTCTCCATTAGAAAAAAATCCCTTATGGTCCAGGCTTGTCTGGAACTTAACATGCCACGAAAGAGATAGGTGGACTTTTAAATTCTGATCTTTGTGTCTTCCTTGGGTCCTTTTCCTTGTGTTTGTTTTTTTACTATTCCAATGAGCAGTTTTTGCTTTATCTTATTATACTTTAATTCATTTTGTTATTGTCCCATTTTATAGCAGCCCAGAAGTTTGGAGATGGGGGAATGGAGACATTTTCATCCCTAAGATGAAACAGGTTTATTTGCCTCCAAGACTGGCTACGAAGTGCTCTTTCTCTATTTGCCCCTTGAACTCAGGTATTGTGCAGTTTGATCTCTAGCTAGTGATTCTTCTTTGGAAGGTTCTGGAAATTTTAGGTAATAGAGCTTAGCTAAGGGAAATAGTGAACTGGTGTTGTACCTTGTTTTAGGAGTCTCTTCCTTGCTCTCCCTCTATCCTCCCTTCTACCCTCTCTCCGTCTCTCCATCATACTCCATTTTTGCCTTTCCATCATAAATTAAGTAGTCACTACTGCATGCTTCCACAAACATCACATTCTTCCTTCTTATGGACTCAGAATCCAAGGGGCAAGGACTGTGGACTGACTGTCTGAAGTCTTGGAAACCCAAAAATTAGCAAATTCTTGCTCTTTCCTCTTTTAAATTGACTTCTCAGGTATATGAGCACAGTTATGGGCAGCTGCTTATGTGGACAAATTGCTTTTGTCTGAGGTGGAAAAGTCATTCTTTGGATTTATCCAATCTAGATACTTTAAAGCATTTAATACATAAGTTTGCTCATATGACAACAAATATATCTACATATGGCTAATACTTAGTCAAGCCAGTAAGCTGCTCTCCTTCATAGCTTCTGCATCAGACCTTGCCTCCAGTTTCCATCCCTGATTTCTCTGTATGATGAACTAAGAATTATAAGGTGAAATAAACAATTTCCTCTGCAAAAATGTAGAGGAAACAAAATTTCTGATCCTCCTACTTTTATTCAAGATAGGTACCATGATATACCAGACTTAGGTATGTATATATATGAATGTTTTATATACATATAAAACACAGACACATACTATATATATACATACATACATTCACACACATATAATTTGCTAATCTCAGTAATTGCTTGTTTTGTTTGATTTATATCACTGTTTCTAAGTCAAAAGCAGCTGCTTCTAAATCAGATTGGGTTTAAAGCCAACCCTTCCTAAGAAGCTTTCATAATTAACTTTGTGGCTTGTTGTTGGGGGCTAGAGAATGACCACAAAGCTGAAAGTAGGCCACTTCCTGGGACAAAGTCAACAATTTCAGGCCAACTGTGAGCAGTAGAGAAACAGATATAAGCATCATTTAACCACACAACAGGATTTAGCCTTAGATAATAATCTAGAAGAAAGCAATCATGGAAAGATTCCTCTTCTCTAGGATTCATACACATGAAAGATGATTTGTATCAGAAAAAATGTCAGCACAAAGTAAGTCAGAACCCATGTAGAATCACAAGTACAAATAATTCAAGAAATTAAAATATCGTATATATGGGAATGCGTAAATACTTTGTATATCCCTCTCTAAACCTGTCTGTCTTTGACTGTCTCTGCTCTCTCTGTGTCCTCTCTCTCTCTCCCTGTATGTTTTTGTTACAGTCCTTTGCTTTCTGCTACTGTTAAGGTTAGGGATTTGATAAAGTACACAATAAGCTGGCTTTAATGCCAGCAGCATTCAGTGTTAAGCTCCTCCATTGCCGTTGTTTTATTCTGCCTGTCTCTAACAAGCTAATGATGTTTAATTTTTTAATTGGGTGTCTCTGGCATCCAGCAGTTCAGTAGCTTATCTCTTTCCTTGTCTCTCTCGGCAAGATCTCGGAAAAGTGAAAATTGTCTCGTCACAGAGCCAATTACTTTACTTTGAACTTCATTTTTAAATTTTTACTTCATTGAATAGAAGGCAAGGTTCTTAATGGAGAAGTAGCTGATAACGCAAAAAATGTTGTGGATTTCTGTTGTGAAGAAACTCACATAACCATTACATATAGAAAGGGGAGGGACAAAATCCTACGCTGCTCTGGGAAAGACAAAATCGTATCTCCGATTGCAAACGTGTACACTGCGTTTTACTCTTGAAAGGGGTTTCACCCTCCTTGGTTTGTTCATGTAACTATGATGAGGTGTGCAATATTTCTTACCTGGGATGCCCAAGTAATATCCAGTAGTGAAATTTGCTTTGAAGCCCCTGCTGGCCGTCATTGTGTTTGTGATGAAAAGCACAGTCATTCTGTTGGTGGTGGAGAACACGTCCTTCACAGGGCCAGGCCCTGTGTACACAGCTGCCCGCAAGGGAAAAGAGACTGTGAGGTGTTTGAATCTCAGCGATACCTGAAGAATTTTATCTCCATCTTTCAGAGGAAGGACTAAATGCAGCATGACTCACCAAAATTAAGCTCACAGTCTAAGAGTTTAGATGCTGATTCTTAACTGCCTTATCTATTAGAAGTAGAAAAAGACTTCTGGAACAAACAGTTTTGGTGTGGGGAGTCCTGTATACGTGTTTCTTTTATTGATTAATGAATAAAGAAACTGTTTTGGCCTGTGATAGGGTAGAATAGAGCTAGGCAGGGAGAACTGAACTGAATTCTGGGAGAAAGAAAGCATAGTCAGTGAGATGCTATGGATCCACCAGCGAGGAAAGATGTGAACTGCCAGCTAGACCCTTGTCAGTAGGCCACTAGCCTCGTGGTAAAATTAAAAATTATGAAAGTCAGTTTATTGTATATGTAAGAGCTAGCTAGCCATACACTTAAGTGATTGGCCAAGCAGTGATTTAAATAATACAGTTTCTGTGTGGTTATTTTGGGGTTGAGCAGCTGGGAACAAACAAGTGGTCTCTTACAAGACAATTTCTATCTGAAAATTACAATATAATTTAGATATCCTTCTATGATTCTTATTTATCTTATCTTATTCTGTTGATTTATGTGAATAATTATAAGTAAAACAATAAATTAATATTTTCCTTTATGATATAAGCAGTATTTTTTAATAGGAACACTTTTAACTGAAAATGAAATAAAGCAACCATTTAAAATTTGTTGACAAATGTATATACTGATCCAGTTGAATGTTCCCCAAGAAGTCTTGCTGGTCCCCATAGGATTTCATTGCTGATTTATTCAGTGTGTGGCTCTGACAATTCCTTCCAGAAAGCTGTGTTCTAACACTTTGTGGGATTTTGATGGTATGACTGGGGGAATTCTCACTATTATGCTAGTCTTTTGAGGTTGGGTTCACATGGTGAATCTTCCTTCACTTGTCACATGTAATTTTTATATAATAGTTCCCTGATTTAAAGATCTTCAGGCCAGAATTTATACTTATCATGAATTAAGTCACAAGTGCAGCTAGATAAAACCCTTTCTGTGGTGAGAAACTATAGTTCATTCATACTTCCCAGTTGAACATTTAACCATCTTCCTTATTTAATATTTAATTTACCTTACCAAAAGCTAGTTCTTTCTTAAAAAATAATGCTTAAATAATATAATATAATCTTATGTTTGGTTAATAACTTTTAAATATGTTAACATGTATTTTGTTAGCCAGACAAAAATATTTCTCATGTATAATAAAAAGTAATAACCAACAGAAATAGTGAAAATTAAATATTGGTTAACTTTTGTGTCCTTCTAAGCTGTTAAGAAGTAGATGCTGCTACAAACAATAATAAACAAAACAATGTCAGAATATAAAATAAAATGACTTAAAAATTTACAGGAAACAATTTGGATATTTTATAACTCAAAGGAAATTTGGTTTAATAATTTCTTTAAACATCTGGTGAACACAAAATTCATAAAAACTAAATAATAGGCTACATGTGGCATAATTGTTTAGAGTTAGTTATTGCTAACTTTTAAGAACTGTGATGCAAACATACCAATCCTGACTAACAACAAATATTCTAGAAGAGTATAATCATGTCACCATTGCAAAGATGTCCTGTAAGAATACCCTAAATGCTCTGGGAGGACTTGGCAGAGGAAAAATCATGATCAGAATACAGTGTATGAAAAAAATCTATTTTCAATGAGCTGAAAATATCCAACATGTGACTTTGCTGCCATATACTCATTTTGCCAGTTGTAAAGTTCTGACATCTGCTCCCACATGCTGTCTCTGTTCATCAAGTGTCTTGAGTTACACAACTTTCAGAAGTCTCAAATTTCAGTCTTACCTAAGAGTAAGGAGTCAACTTCTCCCCCATCTCTCACTTCAACCACATCATTGATGCTTTCCAACTCGAACTCTTGAAAATGAAGTTGGATATTTTTTCCCTTCTCTGCATTTAAATTCCATACACCTTGAAAACAACAAATAATGGTGATTAATTTACAGCCTATATCTTTGAATCTCTACTAAGTATTCACATTCTTATTTATTTTCATTGATTTGTTTTGAGCTAGGAAAAGCAATACATTGGTTAGATCTTAAATATGTGTTGCCATAATAAATTAAATTTGATATAAACTCATTATAATTAAATTCATTTTATACAAAATAAAATACTTTTATTGGCTTTAAGTAGCCAATTAATACTGCAGTGCAAAGTTTAAGAATATCAATAGGTATTAATAGTCTACTTCAATTCACTTAAATTTCTTTATTTTTGTTTGCATTTTGTGTGTGTGTGAGAGAAATATTGGGGGAAGCTTACACAGTGGACAGAAAATAGCTTGCTGGAAGAATTCTACCCTTCCACTATTGCTGTGCTAGGAATCAAATAAAGAGCATGAGACATAGTGGCAAGCATCTTTACCTGACAAAATTTCAAGTCTAACATAGAGCAAATTTTTTTTATATTACCTACTTAATTAACTACAGTTATTGAGTTTTCCTTAAAGAGACACAAAGTCCCAATTTCTTGGATTAGTCTGTGAAGGGTCCTTTGATGTCCCGCTACAATGCCTTATTTTACTCCTATTTTAATGGCATCATAAACTTTCGCAATGCCTGACCCTTGATCATAATATCTGTCCAGACAATAATCTTGTTTATTTGATAAGTAAAGTTTTTGGTAAACATTGTGTGATAAAAAGAACTAAAGAAACCTAAGGAATGCTGAGTAGAGGAGAAAAGTACACCAGTTGGTTGTCCAAGATTAAATGGTTAACCCTGAAAATGGAAATATACAAAGAACATTATAATGATATATGTATATATACCTGATATATCTATCACTATAATGTTATTTATAACAATCACACATTTATATATGTATGAAACAACTATTCATTCAAAAAGCAGCCTTGAATTTGAAAGAGAGTGAGAAGGGGTCTATTAGAGTGTCTGGAATGAGGAAACAGAAGGGTAAAATTACGTGAAAATTCACATTATATGATCTCAAAAATAAAGCAGTGACTAAGAATTAGATTTTTAAAATCTCTATGCAAAAGATGTAATTGCATGTTATCTTCAACATGGAATGTGTAGCCAGGAGGATAATCTTTGCTTCCACATTCGGATTGTGTTAGACCAATGTCTACCTATTCATTTGACCTAATGACATCTATTTGCCTTGAAACTGTTACACATCTCTTTGTGAAGAGAGCCTCACATTTTAAAATCCCCCTTTCACTGTCATTGTTCCATGGAACTGGCTCAATACTGCAGTTGAGTCCTACCTAGGCATGAACATGAGTAAAACATGGCTATTTCCCAGACCATGCCTCCTGAATTGCAATCTTTGTAAAATGGAATGGAGAATGTGGATTTGTAGTGCAGATTATACAATCTTCAGATAACCATCATGAGTCTTTCTATGTAATTTCACTAGCCCAGAGATAACTTTTGTATAATGTTTTATAGGTTGCTTTCTCTAAATTTAGATATTTCAGGAGCCTGTATTATTCTCTCATCGGTGCTAGGAGTCTAATCACATTCCTCTGGCTGTATTCTTCATCAAATCTAGAAAATGTTTTCTAAGGGTGAAGGTATTGCGTTGACTTTGTTCTATGAAACTGCAAGTTTGCTGTACATACTCCAGGGATTATGTGTGAGCTAGGAAAGTGATGAGGAAAATATCTAGAGCAAGGGTGACTGCATAAAGGACATTACTTTCATGTTTTTACTCTGAAATTACAATAGTAAAAAGTGCTATAAAGAATGATTGTGAGAATAGATTGAAACCATGAATCGTGAACACCATTGCTTTGACTTCACTTAAAAACTTTGCAGTGAAAAGTAGGGCAGAAAACTGAAAAAAAATCAGGGAAGGGTTTGGAGGGAGGAAAGCAAGGCAGAGGAAATTAAATTACAAATACTGTCGAAAAAGAAGGAAATAATTAAGAAAGAAATAATAATATTTCATAGGTAGACATGTTACTGTGTCCATTTTGACAAATTCATAATCTATTTCTCTATTCATGAAGGGCATAATTTTGTTATGTACATATTTCCTTGATAACCTGGGCAAGAAAAGACTCACAGAAAGCTTGATTTGGGTAGATATCTGGAAAGTTCGGAGAACTGAATGTGGTATTTGGCTCCCATAATTCAAATGGTCCTCCACAGTCAGCTAAAATGGATTAAGAAACAGTTATTAACAACACCATGCCTATTCCACAGATAAAAACACATTTCCTAGAATTCTAGTTTTGACAGATTCATTTTACAGACTGTGTAAGTTGTTAGGGAAACATGTTAGTACATTGGTGCTTTTAGGAGAAAAGTTCCCAAAAGCTTTATATTCTTATTTCCTTTATAAGTTTCAAAAGATTATAATAGTGTTTAGGATTGCCCATATTTATTTGACCAATGGAAATATTTTGTAAAGTACATAAGAGAAAATCATATCTTCAGAAAAATATGAATATTTATAATAGAGAAAATGCCATCCCTGCTACCATCTAGAAGTAGAGCCAGTGCTGGTATGTCATTAATCTAGCAATATAGACTTTTTGATGTTTTGTTCTTAAGGTATTGGGTGGAAATGATGCTCAACATTGAAGTGTGTGGTAGTCAGGAAGGGAGGAGCAACACTTTCTCTTCCTATTTATAATTTGGAGGAAATCATGCTCGTGCATACCTGTGATCCAAGATCTCAGAATATGGAAGCAGGAGAATCTGGAATTCAACCTTCCTATATTACATGAGAGTATACACACAACCTTTCCAAACAAAATGTACACCATAACAACTATTTTTAGTTTTCTTTCCTGGTTAGATCTGTTACTCAACATTTTGTCACAGTTGAGATTCCCAGGGTTTAATTAAATTTTATTATAAAATAGAGCCTACATCTTCTAGTTCTATGATTAGGTATACTAAAATTCTAATATACTGAATGTATGTTTTCTTTTTACTAATTATAAAAAATATAAAACAGTTTAAAATTTTATTGACTGTTTTAGGGACCCCAATTTTAATACTCGTTACCATTTAAAATGATATATTTATATTTAAAAATGATTTCCAAAATTTAAGATGCCTGGATAACTATATCATGGATTTTCCTTTTAGTGAAGGCATATAAGGTTAGGATTTTTAAAATAATCGATAAATTAGAAATTGAAACTGAGAAAGAGAAAATTAAACAGACTATATCCATGCAGAGCTTCAGTCATACCTTCTTTATAATAATTTTCTATACACATGATCAGTCTTCTTTATCTAAAGCACTTTAACATCTTCTGAATAAGTACATATGCATGTATGTTTGTGTATGTGAGATTCTGTGTGTATGTCCATGTATTTGTATTGTGTGGTTTCTATACATAAGCATGTGTGCATGTGTGTGCATTTATGAAAATGTGAGAACACAACTGTATAACTGTGTGTTTGTGTATGAATGTGTATATTTGTATATATGTGTGCTATGTGAATGGGTATAGTGTAATTTTGTGTGCATTTGTACATAACATATTTGTCTGTGTGCAGGTGAGAATGGGTATGTGCTTATGAGTGTATATTTCGGTTAGTACATATGCAGGCATGTGTACAATATATTTGAGCTTAAATCCCTACATTATATATTCATGAGTGTGAATGTATGTATTTGTATGTATTATGAGTATATGTATGCTTATATATGAACTTGCAAATGTATAATTGTGGAAGTGTGTATATATACAAGTGCATGCACATGTTTGCATAGGCACCACTGTGTTTCAGTTCTTAGGTGTGCACATGTGCATGTGAATGTGTGTATGTACTTGTGTATGTATATATGTGTAAATATGTTTGTGCGAGTTCGTGAAAGTGTAATCTATATGTGTTTGTGTTTACAGCTGTCTAAATTTGGATATGTGCATAGGTATGTCTGTGTGAATATGTTTCATGTACTCATATGTGTGTTGTGTGCACATGGTTCTTATGGGAAGTTCCATAGACTGATGAGACATGACTCTAGAAATTGCGTTCATGCTATGCTGTTAGCTAATAGATGCCTGCACATACAATGGGAGAAAACATCCTGACTGGCTTGGAGGGTCTGTTCATTGACAGAGCTGGATTCTCACCTTTAATATTCCTAGGTGCTGTTATTTCAAATGTTTATAATTTGATTAATCTCTTTTTATGCCATAGAAATCTCTACTGTACCCATGATATATTTATGCAGCATTCTCTAAGGGAGTTTTCACACATGGAGTTATGTCCTTAAGAGATTCTGCTTGTAACCTCTATTTAAGGCTGACATTTACAAGGTTTGTGTCCATAGGGAGGTGTATCCCAGAGGTGGGAAATATGAGAGCTCAACCCTTTCACAAGGAATTTGAATTAAACACGTGGAAGAAAATAAGATAAGAAATGAAGACACAATTTCAATTACTGATAGGCTTTTGACTGTTACTCATTTATGGGGGAAATAATAGATGTAACTTGAGAAACAAATCACATTGAATTTAGGTGAAATTAATTTTAATATTCTCAATTATTAGATATTATTTTAGTAATACACAATGAATTTTTAATATTATATTGAACATGTTAATAAGTTTAGGTCATAATCTGAAATTACATCTCCTGTGAGAATTTGGGGTCCAACTTTTAAAAATTAGTAGTTTTAATACATTTTTTGTAGCTATTCATAATGTATATATTTTCATCAAACTTTTAACTAATTGGTTTAAGTGTTTATTCATGAACATTAAATTTCATTTGTTCTTAAAATAAAGCTAACCAATGATAACACTAAATGAGGCTAGTTGTTGTAAAGGTAAAGCAATGAAAACAAAAGAGAGTAAGAAAAAGTTCTTTGGTGAAGGATTCTAATAATGCGATTAAGACCTGTGTGTGCTAGGGTTTGAATATTAAGTTGGACAAACACCATAGATTTCTGGTCTGCAGGGAAAGGCTAAGAAAGCATAAATGCAGACTGATTACCACATGGAGAACTTGTAAAGTTGTTTAGTAACTTTTTTCAAACTAACTCACTGTGTGTTAAGAAATGAAAAATGGCTTACTTACATCAGGAAATGATAGAGAAAAAAATCTTAGAATATTAAGATGGCTAAAGCCAGTTTTTCTTAATTAGTTGAGAATCCCAGAAATCACTCAGGGCCTGAGTGCTGAATTCTTTTTGCCTACACATCCTGTACTTTATGACAGAGCTTCAGAATTTGTTTTCAAATTAATATGATGTTTGTTTAACAGAATATTAGCTTTTGCAAACGTCTCCAGGTAGAGTACTCTTATTAAAATTAATTGTATCAACATCACAGGCACCATCCTGGAGCTGATGGAGCAGAGACTAAAATGACATGGTTGAGGAATCCCTGCAGCTGTGAATATTCGGAAAACTAGACCCAACAATATTCTCAGGAACCGAGTAGGTACAGGGTTTGATTATTCAACCACTTGTCTGAGATTTCTTATTTAACTACTCTGTAAAGAGAAATAGAAAGGTTTTAGCCACTCAACCATGATTTCCTTTTATTTTTACTTAAATAACTCAGTGATCTGGAATCAGAATAGCTCTGCACAGATAGAACTTCTATTGACCCATCTGCAAAAGGCATTAGAAAGAAATTGTTCAGGATGCGTTAGAGGGTAATTAGCATTTCCGCTGTGCTAAACATTGGCTCAAAGTGAACCACTTAGAAAGTGGAACAAACACATTCTGGGCAAATTCTAAATTTATATCTTAAAATCCCATGGGTTATTCTAACAGTACAATTTCCCCAGTGCTAAAACGTGCACAGATGCCAAGCTTCTGTGCACTGAGATATTGTGACTTTTCTTTTACTTACTAGAATAGATATGATGATGGCACACTTAATATTGATTTTAACATGAACAACAAAGTTGTAATCATTTATTTTATGTGTGATAATATAAAAAGTTATCTAAGATTTTAAAATTAAAGAAATGTGATTTGGCTAATATTTTAAATATGGAGCATCTGAGATTGTACTATGGAAACTTAGAAATACTCATCAAGCTAGTAGTGATTTTAACAATTCTTAACATAAAATTGTGCATAAAAATGTTTTATGCTATAAGTGTAGAGAGACCACACAGAATGTAATAGTACTGCTGTATTCAAATGCTGCAAAGCCAAAATTACTGCATTCATATTGGTGTTGACCAAAAATTTAGGTCCAATGGCCAGAAGAGGAATATGATAAAATATTAGGATATCAAAAAATTCTCAATGCACATTTAATAAATCTTATGGGTTACTGATTCATGTGACACTAGAAACCAGACATATACATTGAATTACAGTTGGGTTAAAATGATCAACATTGGTGCTGAGAAACACACTTGTGAATCTGCCTCGTCTCAGAAGATGTGCAGGCCATCCCCAGCACTGGAAAAAAATAAAACTTCTGTCTTTGCTGGACTTTATAGCAGTATTTTATTGTCTCTCCACCAGGGTGCCCTCTCTTTCATATTTCTGAGTGTCACTTTTATTCATACATTTCCATAATTAAATCTTGTCCACTTCACACATTAACCATTAATAGTACACTGTTTAAAATATTTGTTTTCCTATCATGTT
The DNA here is from genome assembly GCA_001685095.1 of Ellobius talpinus. NCBI lineage: Eukaryota > Metazoa > Chordata > Mammalia > Rodentia > Cricetidae > Ellobius > Ellobius talpinus. The sequence goes on along the minus strand of LOJH01008041.1, from coordinate 18,685 downwards.
ACAATTTTCAAGAACCACCTGTGCTGATACTTCTTAGGTTTCTTTGGCAGTGTCATTTACAGAGTGGATATCTATGACTTAAATGAATGATGGGAATACTGCATCATTCAGGAAATACTCAAACATTTCCATAGGAAAGAAGAGTGAACACTAGCCTTTTGTTTGGAATATAGTGAATATTCAAGATGGCAGTATGAGGCCTTTAGGAACTATATCTTTATTTAGTGGCAGCTCATTTGTTAAAAGATGTCAAATATCAATCATGTTTTCTAGAGGACTTTGGGCTTGTTAAAGTTATGTAGCTGAAAAAAACTTGCTTTTTAAAACAAAGGCAAAACTAAACAAAATAAACAGACAAAAAACAGATGCGTTTAGTATGTTTGTCTATGCATGTGTATCTGTGTGTGTGCGTGCGCATTCCATAGTGAGCTTGTGAAGGTCAGAGGACAACTATCGGAGTCAGTTCTTTCCTCTTTCATGTGGATCCCTTGAATCCTCAGGTCAACAGGTTAGGTTGCAAATGCCTTTATCCACTGTGTTCTTTTGCCAGCCTCTTTTGCTTTTTATTTGTTCGTTTTGTTTTGTTTTAAATTGAAGTTTTAATGTAGAAAAATATATGCTTTTCTGGTATTTTAAGTGTYTCAGATAAAAGGAGAAGATTAAATTCTGTGTTTGAGTGTTCAGACATGAATAAGATGAATGGTAATGAGGTTTCTTTGAAATTACAGCGTTTTAATTTGACCTAAGAAGAGTAGGCATAAGATCCATTTTGTTCTTTTGAATTAAAGCTATGGTAGGATAGGAAATCTCACTTATTGTTCAGCTATGCTGCTGCCAAGGGAGGATATTCCAAAGCCTTGTCAAAGCATCATTTCAGGATGTAAACATTTCCCATTCATTAGGGCTGTCCGGTAAAAGTTTGGATTTAATATTTGCTATCAAATTATTCCAAAATAGACTTGGGGTGTGTGGTGGTTTGAAAGAAAAGGCCACCAAAGGGAGTGGCACTCTTAGGAAATGTGGCTTTGTTGGATTAGGTATGGCCTTGTTGGAGGAAGTGTCTCACTGTAGAGGTGGGCTTTGAGGTCTCACACATTCTCAAGATACCACCCAGTGTTTCAGTTCACTTCCTGTTACCTGAAAGATATAGAATTCTTCGGCACCTTGTGTACCTGCATGCCACCATACTCCTAGTCACCACGCTCCCTGCCATGATGATAATGGACTAAACCTCTGAAACTATAAGCTTCCATCAGAATTAAATATTTTCCTTTATAAGAGTGGTCAGGGTCGTGGTGTCTCTCACAACCATAGAAACCCTACCTAAGACAGAGTGTTTCAGTCTTAACTGAGCTGTTACGATTTTCAAATCCTTCCTAAAAAGGCAACTAGAACCTCAGCAGCTCTTCCCCCAAGAGAGTAAACTCCACTCATCCCCACCAATGGGGCACTGGAGTTTGTATTTTAGTGAGAACAAAATAAAAATTAGTACTGTCATTAAATTTAAGATAAAAATTACTAAATATATTTTTAAATTACTAAATCATAAATATGATTGACAACCTTATAACAAGTGAATATCTGTGAATTCATTATAACATATCATTGGCTAGATACAGTTTTCCTCGTGGTCTTTATTTTTACTTTAATTTTCCATTGAAACACTATTAGGCTGAGATAAAAACAATAAGCTGAAACAAGATAGATTCATGACTTAGGGAATACACATAATGGGTTTACTCACTAGGAAGCTCTGGTGGAGGTGTAGGAACCAAAGTTGGTTCTGGATAAGGACTCTCACTACAGATTCCATTTGTTAGGTTTATGTCATCCAGACCTATTGTACTCCAACCTGGGTTTCTAAAGGCATTGAATACAACCTGAAATTCAGAGAGGAATATATTATTATTCCACTCTAATTATTTCTGACTTGACTCTTCTTATGGCTTAATAACTCAGGGGAACCAGTATTGCCAATTATACAATGCATAATGAAATACTCCACATTGAAATATTGATAAAGCATACTGCTTAAGTTCTTTTGAGAATCTCAACCTTTATCTTACATATAAATCTTAGCAAAAATATTCATACATGTCTTCTTTCTGAGTTAGATTATAGTCTTATGATTTATTTATCTCTCTTCTCCTGATTTTTATCATACTCTGTTTTACTTAGTAAAACTTATACATAATTTGGATGCAGAGAGAAACCTCCTGTCAATTATTTTAAAAATCCAAATGTCTGTTTTTCCTCATACTAGATACCAGTCCTGAAGAGAAGACACTCTGATTAGATCATTTAAATAGGGAAAAAGGAACACGAAGAAATGACTAGCATAACATGAACATTCAGGATCATCTAGTACTGGTCCTAATTCACTTAGGGTTCTGAATTAGCATTCTTAGGAAGGTGCTAATCACAAGACCCACAGTCTTGGTTACAGCTCCTGGGTTTATAAATACCACAGTAGGTTCTCAGATATTGTGAAAGTTTTCAACTGTACTCCCATGGACCTATCTTCAATAGCATAAGAAAGAGACAAAAATACGTGCTGTGTGGTATTTGCTATCTGAACAACATAATATACAGTATCGTATTTGATTTTTTTCAGCATAGTATGTATTCCTCAATTCACTAATTTTTATATTAATTCTTTAGGTCTCATATCAGATATATTCCAATAAGTGTGAATTTCTTCCTTTTCTAGAGGAGAAAAAAATTTAAAGAGATAACAGAAAGTTGTCCACAACTTCTCAACACAATGGCATAATAAAAATGGAAGTTTATATTCTCCCACAGATGACAGTGTCCTCTAAACCCTACTGTATGACTGAAATTCCAAATATCACCGAACCTTATGCTGACCACGGTATGTTGTATACCATCTTACCTATGAATAATTGTGGATCAACAACAGTAACAGAACAACTTTCTGTGCAGCAATTTCCTCCATCCTGCAAGGAAACTCCTTAAAAGTTGAGATATTCTAAAGGAAGTCAAAGCATTCCATTCTGCAGGGAGATTCTTTTAAAATCGGGAAGCAGACCACTCAATAGATTGAGAGTTTGCTCAAACAGATGGGGTTCACTAGGTCTGCCCTCCCCAAGATTTTCTAAGTTTTAAGAACTGTTGAGAGACACTATCAGACAGGCTGAACTACCTGGATAGGCTGGGGAAAGCTGAGCTGATCAGAAAAGGCACTCTCCAACCTCTAAAGAGTTTCAAGTTTCCAGCTTTGGTGACCCATTATCTACACCGTGGTGATGCAGCTGTCTTTGAGGAATTTCTGCTCCTGTAACCCCACACCCACACTTCTGTAAATAATGCCCATAGAACTCATTGGCTCACATATTTGGATTTTGTTGGTATCCTTACATTGGCCCGCCTTTGGTTCACTATCTGGGGAGAGTAGATGTCGGTGTATATGTCACCAGGATTAGTGTCACACAATATAATTATAACAATATACTGTAATAAATTTGTGAGATAGGAATTATTAATTTCAAAATTTATATTCAAAGCTTTTGGTCTGTGATTAACAAAACCATGGAAGCTAATCATGAATAAAGTATCAACACGTGCATTTGCGATGTGGCAGTATCTTTTTTCTTGTTGGAACTAAGACCAAAAATACTGTACCGGACCATTGCAGATTTAGAAAAAAACCTCAATGGCCAGAACTGCCTGCAGAAATGCTGATTTTCTCATTCTATTCATCTATTTGTCTCTGTTTGATATTCTATTTTTTCTTATTTGAATTATCAGAGAACAAACAAAATTAATGAAGAAAAATTCACAGTGAAGACTAGAATATAAAAAAATAAAGGGAAGGGTGACAGGAAGAAGGCAGATGAGGGTCCCTGATTATGGCTCTAAGTCATAGGGGAGGATCTATGCCTCTGGTGATGACATTGTCTGTTCAAATACACATCTTCTAAAAATGATACTAACTTGTATCAAATTATTCAATTAAAACATTGTTAATTTGGTCAAACTAATAGGGCACATTATCCTATATTTTAATAGCATCAACCTTTAGGAAATAAAGGCATTAAATTCTTATCTGGAAAAATTAATTCAACTTAATGATCAGAGACTTCCCAATGATATGGCTCATAAAATTCTTTTCTAAAGGAAATCTACCGAGATTAAGTCATAGTGGGGTTGGCAGGTGGATATTGATGGACATGGATGTTTAACTATGATATGATAATTATCTAGAATGTGTGGAGCTGAACAAGGGAAGGCAGAAGAATAGAAGAAGGTGTTGATGAAGGGAGAGGAAGCTGCCTTCTTTTCTAAGGGTGTTGCAGACTATTATAAACAGAATGTTAATATCACAAGGGATTCCTCAAAACTAAAAGAAAAAAGTAGATTTGAAAAGAAGAGAAAGTTACTAGGTTTTCTCCAGAAACTACTTTACTATATCATTGTAAAGTATACTCACACATTATAAAAAACTACATATAGAAATTGCAAAGTATTTTTGCAAACCTTAAATTTCCCTGTTTCCTTAAATGTAACATGACCGTAATTCCAATTCATCCCATAATTTCCTGTTCTTTGAAAAACCGTCTTGTCTGTGGTTTCATCACTGCTGATTTGGATGTTTAAGTTATAGACATTTTCACAGCACATGTAATACCTGGTTTGCAAAGAAGAACAGATGTTTAGTTTTTTAACACATTGAATAAATTTGTTTCAGTTCTTTCTGCAGATTTTCTTATATTTAGTTATATATATTTTTTCCTTTGGGTGTTTCTGGGGAAGAGGGTCAGGGGGCCACCAATACTTTGCTGTTCTATTCATTGTAAAAAAACAACAATAATGCAGGCATTAAAACTATAGCTGTCTGATCTGAGGCTGGTTCCCTAACCAAACTGTTGCTAGCCACTCACAAAGATAGCGTATCAGTATATCCTACCAGAAGTCAAGGAGCTGATTGGAAACATACCAGAAATGAAGGCAGGCAGGCTCCGAAGCGAGCTCTAAAGAAAGGCTTAAAAGCCCTACTCTTTCTCTTCTCCAGCATCGTTCAGTTGGTGTGGAAATGTAAAATCCTGTAAAGCCAACCAAGAACTTTTACTTGCTTAAATAAGGTAACCATTTAAGATGAAGCTTTATGACATGTATTTTTGCACATTGGATGAGGTGCCAGAATTGAGTCTGGAGTGGTTGAGTCTGCCATAATAAATTGTTTAGAAAAATCACTCAACTTTGGACTTCTTACTTTAATTCTAATTTTCCATACATCTAGAAAAACTCACAGCTTGACAGGTAACCAGCACATGGCTGCCTGTATTTAGATATTCTGTTTGGTTAACTAACAGGATACACAATTATTTAAGCATACATTTGATGACAAGGCTAAACGTTCCAAAGAAAACTGGTTTTACATCCCATTGACTACACTGCATATCTTTACATAAGGCGCCTGATTTTATAAGGGTTTTTCATATTTCTGTATTCCTTTGAATGATAACTAATAAGATTACTGTGAAGCAGGCAGCATGCTAATCCATATAAAAGCTTTTGAAATAGCACAAGATACTGCATAAGTGCTTTCTGGTCTAGAATTCATTATTCAAGCCAATGATTTGAGTCATTTCTAGTGTGTGAAGTATGGTTAGGTAAGAATATCTTTAGATTTTCTTAGGGGAATTTACTTCATTCTTAGTTCAAAACTCATATATTAAGATAGAAGCAGGAATTATCCAGTAAAGCATGCTACAAAGCAAATGAAATATTGGACTAATAGAATTGGATTGTTATGCATTTTTTATGAAATGCCCAAATGTGTTTGCTTGAAATGAACATCTACTCTCCTGTGCCTTTCAACAGAAAAATATAGGCTATGATGTATATAAAATGCAATCTCGTTCATTTGTAATATGCAGAGTAAGAATAAGATACGAAGAAGAGAAATTCAAGTAGAACTGTTTATAAACACATACTTAGACCAATGAGGCAAAAATTATCTGGAATAAATGAGTGTTCTATCAAGGTGAAATAGTGCTAAAAGACTTATAAAAGTAATATATGCACATGCATTGCATTCGTATTACAAAATGCATGAATGTGTTTCACAGTTTATACTAGTAACAAACTACTCACATTTTATTTATGCTAAAATATATCATGAATATTTTAGCTATGTCTGGCCTCATATATATGAAGCTATAAAAGGTCAGCTTCAGATTCATCACACAAGTCCCAGCACCTGCTCTCTATGAGCTCACAAATAAACCCAGTTGGAATTCATCTTGCTGTTAGTTGCTTAGGGCATGATAAGAAAGAAAGAAGTACTGAAGTGGTCTAAGTGCTCGAAAACTTTTGAGTTAGCTGTTAATCGTGTGATAGAAGCAACATCGTTCTGCTATTTCTGTTCTGGCATGTTCACCCAACACAGTCCATTTACTAGTTATAATCTGAAATGTGCTAAGTATCATATTCATTCATTTAGCGGTAATATATTTAGATCTGATTGTATAATTAATATGACTTTTAAATTATTGACTTTACATGCTTCTCCCTCTCTCTTTTTCTCCCACTCTCTCACACCTTCTCTCCTCTGCCCGCCCTTCAATCCATGTATCTTCTGTAATCATGCAGAAAGGGGCAGGCCCCCCCATGGGTTTCAGAAGAGCATGGCTTATTAAGCTGCCCCAAGTCCTAGCATCTCCTCTGGTATTAGGCTGGGCAAGGCAATCCAGCAGGAGAAATAGGTTTTCCAAAGCTAGCCAAAGCCCTGAGAATAGGCCCTGCCCCCATTTCCAGGAGTCCCACATACAGACTAAACTATACAACTGTTACATTTATGCAGAGAGCCTCACTTGGTCCCATATAGACCTCCTGGTTGTGGGTTCAGATTCTGTAAACCACGCTCTCATGAGTCATGCTAGTGGTTTCTGTGTGTTTTCCTGTGACTCCCTAAGTGCGGCTCAATGTTTGACTTTAGGTCTATGAATCTACCTGCATCAAGTCCACTTAAAACAAGATTAATTATAGAAACCATAGTACCTTTTATATTTTGGAAAAGAAACTAAGACAGTAAACATCATGCATCTGTAGATATTGTTATATATAAAATAATTTACTATATTACCTATTATCTTATTATTAAATAAGTGAGTTAAATTAATCAACTAAAATAGGTAAAATAAATTCTCTATAAAATTATGAGAGTAGAGTATGCAATTTACATTAAATTAGTTCACTCATGCAAGTAGTCTTTAATTTAATCGATGATATTTTGATATTGATCACTTGACTTATTTAACACTTACAGGATGCAATAGGAATACTCAAAGAGAATATATTTCATTTTAACCTATTAAGAATTTTCTCTAGCCTAGGAGATTTCCTAATATAGAGGATTAATGTTTTAAGCTCACCAATTTTCTATCTTTTGTCTTAGGGAGAAGATACATTTTCTTTTAAGTTCCAATGTTGTTATTATGTTTCTTTTTAAGTTTTCTCAAAGTTGGCCACATCTTTGCCTTCAATAATTTGAATATGGCATAGCCTTAACTTTGCACCTCATGTGATGAGCTCCAAATTAGCTGTCTACCTAGTTGTTTACACTCAGAATATGGAATAATATACAGACAATGTTTTTACTGGAGCATATCATCAGGTGGAGGAAGAAATAACAGCAACTAGGGATGATGGCACTAGGTCAGGATACCATTTGTACAGGTTAAGTTTTGTGAGCTGTACACAGTAGTTACCTGGAAAAACAAAACCTCAATTGAGAAATAGACTCCAGTTGACTGGCCTATGGGCATGTCTGAGGGAGCATTTTCTCAACTGTTAATTGATCTAGGAGGGCACAGCCTACTATGGTACTACCCCTACCCCTGGGCATGAGGGTCTTGGCAATATATATATATATATATACGATTGAATAACTCAGAGAGAGCAAACTAGTAAACTACATTCCTCTGGGGTTTCTGTTTCTTCCCTTCCTCTGAATTTCTGTCATGAATTCTTGGCTTGGCTTCCTTTCATGATAAACTGTAAGCTGCAAACCAAATAGACGTTTCTCCTGAAGATGTAGTGTTTTATCACAATGAAATAGAAACTAAACAGAACATTGTTGTAGTGTTTATTCCCAAGTGGGCCTTCCTCTAAGATGTTCTTTAAATTGGGGATTCTGCTTCTTGAGAAGTCATATGATTGGCTACATCTTCATTCAAGATCGTCTATCTCTACAACAGTTACAGAATCACTCTGTTGGGGCCTTTTTACTATGGCAGCCATATCTTTAATCCTGAAGGACCCAGGCCCGCACTAAGGACCTCACTTTGGCAATTCTGTTATGGCTGCAGAAAAGACCCTGCAGGATGTCGGCCCTGACTCAGCAGGATGTGCTGTGTCCTCAACCTTCCTCGACCTCATTCTAAGTTACTGAAAACACACACACACACACACCAAACAAACAACACGAGAACCACCACCACAACAACAACAAAAAACCATAAGATACCCCCATATGGTAAAGAACCAAACACAAACAGGCTAGGCTAGCAGGTTCTGGGCACGCTTTTCTGATAAAGGTGGAATGTGGTAACCACAGCAACTGCCCAAAAGATAGCACCACCCTTGCAGCTGCAAACTACCAATTAACCAGACAGGTGCTCCCAGTTTAGAGGTACCAATCCTAAGTCTGTTCCTATGAAGTCTGTAGTCCCCTAGACACCCCTGCCTCACTGCTACTTGGGGTCTCTCCTGTTCCAGTGCTGTGTCAGAAAGACAAGAGATCCAGGTTTGAACTTGCAATTAAAAGATTCTTTGCTTTTGCATTGGATTTGGTCTCTCTGTGGTCTTGGAGGTGTGAACTCTGGATACAACAGTCCTAGTCATAATAAGTGATATATTGTATCCAAAATATTTCTTTAAGATTTTATTCTTTGTGTATTACCAAACACCCAAAGACATTAAGGAAATTTTAGATCTTGTGTCGTCTTCTGACCATATTCCCCTCTTTCAATTATTCTGTCTTAAAATACTGTGTTTTACTTGGAGAAAATTTAACCTAAGTTCTTTGAGAAAGCCTTCTTGATACAAATGACCAATAACTTTGAATTTCAGAAACACGTTTTATTTCTGTGATGTCATTTTGTATGGTGTATTGCTAACTATCTTTTATCATAAGTGGAATATGCCAATTTTTATTAACTATGCACACTTGTGTATGGGTGTACATGCATGTGCTTGTACATGTGTGATATGGGATTCCCCTTTGTGTACTGTGAATATGTTGTATTACCCTTGGTTAATAATGGAGCTGTTTTGGCCTATGGCAGGGCAAAATAGAGCTAGGCAGGAAAACTAAACTGAATGCAGGGAGAAAGAAGGTGGAGTCAGGGAAACACCATGTAACTGCTGAAGGAGAAAGACACCAGAACCTTACGAGTAGGCCACAGCCTGGTGCTGATACACTATTAATAGAAATAGGTTTCTTACTTAAGATGTAAGAGCTAGCTAGGAATAATACTAAGCTATTGGACAAACAGTGTTATAATTGATATAGTTTCTGTGTGATTATCCAAGACTGGGCAGCCGGGACACGAATGAGCAGTCTCCATTTATACATGTGTGTGTCTGCACAGGTGCATGTGCTTATGTAGGTCAAGGCATGACCTTGATATCTCACTTTTCTTTGGCTGACTGAGTAGTCCCCAGGATCCTCTAATTTCTCCATTCACCCTCCAGCCATATTGTGGCAAGGCCTATGCCTATTGCCTACATATGCTTTTTACAAAGGTGCTGGGGAAGTCAGGTTCAGGACTTCATTTTTGCCTGGTGAACACTTTACCTATTAAGCCAGTTTCCTAGGCCTGTAGTATGTACTTATTGAAGAATTCTGAAAAAAATGAGTAGTGTCTTGTTAATTTTTGTATTTTCTGTTTGGGTTAGGTAAATGTTGTTTAGTATATTCTTTTATCAATTGGACTCGCTTCCACTTTTTTTTAAAGTCCTACAAAGAAGGAATGACTCATCAATATTCTGCATAACCATACAGGATTTCTATGGTTTAATGACAGTATTTTTAGCCCTTTAATTTTCTTGAAATCCTTTCTAGATCTCTTGAAATTAACCTTAAAGCAAGCTTAAAACCATAAAATTTAATACTTTGTTAACTCAAGCATACAATGAACTTTTTCTCTAGTCTTACATTTTTCTTACAGCTTCCTCCTGTCCCCTTTTCTGTTTGTCTTCCCATGAGCTGAATTCAAACTCTGTCCTGTCGACACCCCAAGTAAAATTGTAAATTGTGGGCATGCATTGGTGCTGATGTCATGAACTGAATTTAAACTCTCTGCAGTCAACACCACAAGTTGCAAATTCTGGACATGCTTTGGTGCTGATATCATGAACTGAATTTGTACTCTCTCCAGTCAACACCCCAATCCAAGCTGTAAATTCTCTCTCCCAAGGTCCCCATGCTCCCAATTTACTCTGGAGATCTTATAGAAGGGGAGGGGAGAGGCAGGAAGGGGAGCAGAGAAAAATGTATAGCTCAATAAAAAATCAATAAAAAATAAAATAAATAAATAAAATCTGTAAATTCTGGGTGTCCGTTGATGTTGATATAGACAGCAGAACCCAGGGAGATGATTGTGCTTTCTAGAAAATTTGAGGTCTCTTTCAAGAAGAAACTAGGTTGATTTTAGTAGTTTTGTCAGTCTGCTTGTAGGTTTAAGATAACTGAATCTACTAGGTAAATATTGCTAAGAGGTTTAAATTCAGTTTCTTTAAATATGATAAAGTAGTTCTATTTTCTAAAATTTAATACAAGAAAGATAAGACAAAAGAAAAGAACGCTATATTAAAAGGATATAAATTACACTAAGAAAGTGTATTTATTTGCCAAGTTGAAATGCAGATATGTAAAAGATAATATATAAAAGAATATATATAAGAATGATATATATATATAAAACTTTTATATATAGCTTAACATCTTTTTTTAGACAGCAACTTAGAATAGAATCATGAACAATTGTTGTCTCTTGGATACTTTTGAGTCACAAAAAGAAAATCATTTTAGCAGTATATGGCACTCTGTCAGGAATTTTCCTGATGTTTGTAGAACATAGTGATGAATGTTTATAAATCTTAAACATCTAAATCTTATTATCTTCAAACATATTTTCTAAAGGAAGGAATCATAGGTAGAGAAGAAAAATAATTTACCTAAATGGAGGCAGGGCAATAAAATTTAGCCCTAACTAAGACATCAGGGTCTTAATTTTAATGACTCTATTTTACCCAATGCTACCCTTCAAAGCTTTAAAAACAATTGCAATTATGTCAAAAAGAGCAGAAAAAGAACCTAAGGCCAGCTAGGCCTTTGTGACACCTACATTTGCAAAGTGTTTTTTATGCTACTATCCTCATTTGCCCCAAGTGTTCAGAACAAATAGACTCCCTCTGAGCATGCCAAAGCACTGCCCTTCATAAATGCCACCATCTCCCAATCCACTCCACTTTTAAGAGGTACAAAGAAACCCTGAGAGCAGACAGGGCAAAGATTGAGGAGCTGTGGCTCCCTCAAGAGTGAGTTCTTTAGAAGATCTGGAAAAACTTGAGCATTTTAGATATTTTTCCCTAAAGTGATGCTAATTCAAAGATTATCTGTACCATTTAGGCGCTCCCGTCTTTGAAAGTGAAGGCTAAGAACAAAAGAACCCTGCATGGATAAGAAGAACTGCAGGAGAGGTTTAATTCTCCTGCATTTCAGAGGTACAATGTTCTGACACATTAAAAAAAAAGCCAGTTGGAGGAAAAATACCCCTGGAGGTGAATGACTGGTAGATTATGAAATCACAGCTCTAAGAGTCAGAGAGACCTATTAAGCTCCACCATCGCCCTCATTACTTACTGCCACTGGTGTGCTCTGACCTGCTTGATCTTGTCTAATTTTCATAACCCTGGCTACATACCTTTCTCCTGAGACTCCATTTCCCTCCCAACTGTTTAAAATCTCCACCTGACACTCATCTTGCTTCACTTTGGGCAGTTTCATCTCCTTTCTGTTGTCATTTACTCTGTTGGCAAGCCGAAATCATTTTCCCTCCTGTAATGTACTTAGACTCTTTTAAATAGCAACGAAATTATTTTATCCCTATTATGATGACACGAAAGTAGAAAATAATTTTAACATCAAAATTTCAACTACATGACATGTATCTGCTATTATCAATAGGTACTAGTGATTTCCTGAATGCTCATCTGACTCCTGTTGTTTAACTGCGGTGCAGACATTATTAGATGTTTTTTTCACAAGAAGAAATAAAAAGTGACCCTGTTATTTAGATGTTTCAGAATGTGTATATAGGGCTAAGGAGATTACCAACCAAAGGGTTAATCAAAGAGTTAATCTTCATCTGGATGAGTTAGTATTTTAACTATATGGGAGCAGGATCTTAGATGCAATTATTCTAGGCTAATTATCTAGGATAATTATAATATCCTAATAATAATTAGGATATAAATATATGTCACCATTTTCAATATTAAATATCGTTTGTCTTTTGGAAGCAGCCATGTATGTGGAGCACATTTGTATGCATTTGTTTATAATGGTATATAATGTTTAATCTTCAATCGATGGCTATTGGTTATTAGTAACAAATAATAACCAATTGCAACTATTATTCATTTGAAGTTACATTCAGAATCTAACTTCTCACCACATCTGCTCTCTGATTCTGGTCCTTGATCCCTTTTCTGGGTCATTGGGCAGCATGGCACTTCTGTCTATATCACTGTCTTATCCTTCCACAAGCTGTGCTGGACCTTATGCTACTTCCTCCTCATCCTCAGCATGAAACTGAACACTACAAATGAGCCAAGGTCAGATACATCTCACTGTCCATTCTACTGCATCTCAGCCTGGTGGGCATAATGGCTTCTCCTCAAAGGAGCCAAAATTCTCTTCTGTTCGCTTTGATCTCTTTGGTGCCTCTCTCTATTAGATGTGATTGATTCTTGTGATCTCTTAGAAATTTCATTCATGTCACTTCTTCAATGACATCTAAAGTGATTGCCTTATATTAATTAGTACTTTTTTTCCTATTTCTACTTTCAAAGCTTTATTTTTTCCCAAGTTATTCATACAAATTTAAAGTACCAAAATTACTCTTCATGTAAACTACTTTTTAGAA